>PVIY010014199.1:0-57092 GCA_004026745.1 Myrmecophaga tridactyla | reverse complement strand
ATATCCTAATTTATAATTAAAATATCTGTAAATAACTTGGGAATAACACAAATATATCACTAATGGAGGTATACATCAATTAGTAAATGAAAGAAAATGAATTCATTTGGCATGAAAATTTTGCTAAACCTAACTCAAGAAGATTGTCTCTATTGAAAGTGGATTGGCCCTAAAGTAAGTTGCTGAAGTTGATTAGAGAAATTAAATCTTTGGAAATTTTTATATTTCTAATAAATGACCATTAGACTTGTATGGTTGTGAAATATTTCTGTGGGATTAAATGACTTCTTGAACGTTCTACCCATGCCATTAATCATATATATATATGAAACAGAGATAAATTGGCTAAATCAGTTCAGATTTTGTTTAATAATCATAGAATCCTCTTTATAAAATTTTTTGTAAATGACTAATATTTTCTAAAATCTGTATCTATATGGTTTAGGGTGATCTATACTTCTGATGAGTTTACCTCCAAGATTTTTTTCCTTTAATGTTGTAGAATATTCTCTATTTGATAATATATTTTTTTCCTTTTAACTGTTTTTACACTCATGGACTTGATCTTTTGGGATACTCTTTTAGAATCTACTGTCATTTTAAGCTGTTGTATACTCTAGAAAAGGCCATATTCTTTTAATCCATTTCCATGTGGTGCCAACCTATTGGAGGTTGTAAATCATAAGTTGAATTCTAAAAGCTGGCCATTTCTGGTATATTGCATTCCAGAAGTTTTAGCAAACCCAGGACAGAATCACATACAGATACAAATTTTAAAGCAAAGTGTTTTCTGAGTTCATTTCTAGAAATATTTTTTTACTCAAGTCCAAGTTGCTTTACTGCTCTACTTCTAAGCTAAGGCTAAGGCTTAAACTTGACCAAGATCCAATCATGCAGAGAGAGAGCAAGAAGAGAGAGAGGGATGGAACAGAAAAGAAGAGAAGAAAAAAAGTGAAGAGACACAATTACAAAGACATTCATATCTGGGAACTGCATAATTGGATCTTGGTCAAGTTAAGCCTTAGCCTTAGCCTTAGAAGTAGAGCAGTAGAGCAACTTGGACTTGAGTAAAAAAAATATTTCTAGAAATGAACTCAGAAAACACTTTGCTTTAAAATTTGTATCTGTATGTGATTCTGTTTTGGGTTTGCTAAAGCTTCTGGAATGCAATATACTAGAAATGGGTTGGCTTTTACAATTCAACTTATGATTTACAGTTCTTAAGCTGTGAAAATGCCCAATTCAAGGCATCACAGCCTGCTTTTGCTCTAGCACCCCATCAAAATAGCAGCTTTTTAAGACACTCAGTAAATGGGCCAAAGTAATACATTCAAATGAGTGATATGTTGTTTCCAAAATCCAAAGGGGCCAACTAGGCACTGTGCCTCCTCTGTGTTTGCAGGATGGGCTAGGTACAAAAGCTTATCCTTCCCCTTAGAAAGGATACCTTAACAGGCTTCACACCATTGGACACCTAGAAATTTCACTGAGGTGGAAGGACCCTAAATTTTTGTTAGATTTATCTTCCACTCTCTGACACCAATAGTCTGACCAATAAGTCTAGAGTGGTGGCTAATTCTTGCTCACCAGGTCCAATCAGCCTGATATAATCAATATAATGGGCCAGTGTGATGTCTTATGGAAGACAGAGGTAATCAAGGTCCCTGTGAGATTATGACAGTGCTGGAAATGTATATCCCCTGAGGTAGGACAATGAAGGTGTATGGCTGGCCTTGTCAGCTGAAAGAAAACTGTTTCTAGTGGTCTTTCCTAACAGAAATCAAGAAAAAAGCATTTTCCAGATCAAAATCTGCATACCAGGTACAAGGAAATGTATTGATTTTCTCAAGCAATGATACCACATATGGAACAAAAGTTGTGATTGGAGTCACCACCGGGTTAAATTTACTGTAATCTCCTGTGATCCTCCTAGATCCATCTGTTTTCTGCACAGGCCAATATAGAAGAGTTGAATGGAGAGGTGTTCATAATCATCAACCCTGCATCTTTCAATCCCTTGAAGATGGAACTAATCTCTGCAGTCTTTCCAGGAATGCACTGTTGCTTTTGATTTACTACTTTACCAGGTGGAGACGGTTCTAGTGGCTTCCACTTGGCCTTTTCTATCATACTAGCTTTCACTTCACAAGTCAAGGAACCAATTTGGGGATTTTGCCAGTTGCTGGTATAGTTTCCTGGCTGCCAATGCAAATATTATGCAATCAACTGGTTTAAACAATGGGAATTTATTGACTCACAGTTTTGAGGCTAGGAGAAGTCCAAAATCAAGGTATCATTAAGTGATGCTTCTGAGTCTGGTTGCTGATAATCTGTGGTTCTTGGTTTTTCTATCACATCTGCAATGCAGATGGTAACCTCTCCTGTCTTGTCTTTCAAGTTCTGTTGACTTCCAGCTTCAGACTGCTCCCTCTGTGACACCGTCTCTCTCTGTGGCTGTCTTTATAAAACCTTCAGTAATAGGATTAAGACCCAGTGATAAGCACTTATAAAAATGGCACTGTTGATGATATTAAGAATGATGACAATAATTAATCAAATTTCAAATCTTCATTTGCATGACAGGTTTACAAAGTCCATCATTTAAATGGTAATATAGGTCACAGCTATATGTAGGGACAGATATGATGGACTTTCTGTAGGGACCCAGGGTCCAGGTTGTCTCTCCATATTGAGAGTAAGATGCTGCACATAGCTGCCTACATGACCCAGACAGAAGTTAAAGATCAACAGACTTCCTCAGAAAGGGAAAGAATGTTCAGATGGTATTATAAACTACTTACTATGAATGCATTAAAATGCCTCTCCCCTCTGTCATGAGACCCTGCTGAAACTCTGTTCTCATACCTTATGGAATGTCCTTGTCCTAAACCCAAGCTGCCCCCTTGCACCCACTGCCTTTGCAGAGTGCTGACTTCCTGAACAACTGTCATTGGGACAATCTTCTCCTGTTTGTAAATCCTAATAAAACTCATGTCTGACTCTGTGCCTAGCATGTTCTTTAGCTTTGAGGCTATGCCAACCCATGCCCTTCAAGAGCCGGGTTGAAATACTGTGTCTTATAGGAACTTCCTTATTCATTATTAATCATTATTTCTTTATGTTTCCGTGAAAGGTATTCTCTCAGTACAAACAACAGGTTTATTAGTCAAGGTTTTCCAGAGAAACAGAATATGTATGTGTATAATTAAATTTATTATAGGAATTGACTCATACTATGTGGGAATTGGCAAGTCTGAATTTCATACAGCAGGCTGCAAGTTGAGAACTCCAATGAAGATTTCAATGAATTCCCCAGAAGTTGGCTGTCTGAAGAAGAGAGAAATTCCTCCTTCTGACTGCTGATATTGTCATTCTCCCTTGGGGGCCTTCAATTGATTGGATGAAACTTCTTTCATTGCTGAAGGCAATCTCCTTTGTTGATTGTAAATATAGCAGCCATAGATGCAAACACTTATGTAATGACGTAAATCCATGAAATACCTTCACAGTAACAATCAGGCCAGTGCTTGCATAACAAAACACTGAATATCATACATAATCTAGCCAAGCTGACATATGAACTTAACCAACACACAGTCTGTGCTGGTTGAAATTGCTATGTAGCCCAGAAAGACAATGTTCTTTTAAACTTAAACCAAGCTTGTGGGGACATCCACGTTCTTTTACTACTGATCCAAGATATAGGGTGGGACCTCTTGATTAGGTTGTTTCCATGCAGCTGTGATACACCTAATTGTGGATGTGACCTTTTGACTAGATGGAGATGTGACTCTGCCCATTCAAGGTGGGTCTTAATTAGTTTATTGGAATCTTTAAGAGAGCTCAGAGAGAGAGAGTTCAGAATCAACACAGACACATACATTTAGAGATACTTGAGGATGCTGACACAGATACCTGGAGTGCTGATACAGATGCCTGGATAGCCAATAAAGAGAGCAGATGCCTAGATAAGGATGTTTGGAGATGCCATGGATGTTTGGAGATGCAGAGCTCAGCAGATGTCACAGTGCACCTTCTCATGAGAGGCTAAGCAAGCCAGAAACTGGAGAGAGCTGATACCAAGAAGCTAAGTGAGGGCTCAAAGACACTTGGAGGGGAAGCCACTGGAGTCAGAAGCACAAAGCAACAAAGTGGGAGCAAGGGCCTCAGATGCCAGCCATGTGCCTTCCCAGCTGACAGAGGAATCCCAGACATCATCCAGCCCCTTCTTTGGAGACAGGGTATCTTTCAATGTATGCCACAGTTTGGTGGCCTTAGACTTGTAGACTCATAACATAATAAGTCTCCTTTATAAAAGCCAGTTCATTTCTGGTACACTGCATTCTGGAAGTTCTATCAAACCATACACAGGCCTCATTACTGTTCATCTCACAAAGATTTAATAGCTTCCTTGTTCCCATAAAATAAAGTCCAAATTCAATACAATGGCACTTAAGATACTATCTACAACACATACACAAACAACATGATTTCTTACTACTTTTCCAGATACATCTTCCAGTAGATTGCTTCACACACAAGATATACCATATAAAGTAAAAATTTTCACTATTATCTTAATAATCTCTTGCAATTTTATTTCTTTGTGACAGTTGTTATAATACTATTTCCCCACTCCTCTTTTCTGCACCTATCAAAAACTAAGCCTCTAAGAATCCTTCCCACTCTTAATTTCATATTAAACATGTATTTCCTTGCATGGCACTTCACTTTGCTTTTATTTCATTATGAATAGCCATTCATTCATTCATTTAGTTTTTCCAAGATCATGTATAAAATAGTCATCTTGATGTATCTTATTTTTGTTTATATCATGTATCACTCTCTGTTACTCTATTACATATTTATTTTTATGTTTTTAAATTTTTCTTTCTCTAAAATATATATGCCATGCAATTTGGGACTTGGTCTGTTTTATTTACTGGGGTATTCCCAGAAACCATTAAAGTAACTGGAATACAATGAGTGTTCAGTAAAATATTTATTGACTAAATGAATAAGCTATTATTTGTCTTCTGTAGTAAAGATTGTCATTAAGGGCAGGGATATTCTCATCTTTTGACAAAATATTGTGCTTTGTACATGGTAGGCTTATAATAGAAAACTAATGAATTTTATTTAATGCCATAAAAGTTCTTGGAATATTCAAGAAGAAAATATATCATATGTGATAATATTGAGTTCCCATCCCTAAAAAGCTGCACATCTAGTTTGATTATGTTGTATAAACTAATGTAGCATTCAAATTTTTTTCCAAAGTTAGAAAAGGTGATTTTCCAAGTGATCTACTATCAGCAAAACTATTCATATTGCTATTTCCTCAGTGTTCTACTTCGCCCCTCAGTGTCCTCCTTATTTGGATTATCTACCTGTGTTTGCCATGCACCTCCCACAACTGTAAGACCCCAGAAAGGCTCAATTGTGTTCCATGATCCCAACTGGATTGTCAAAGTCAATCTCATTCACCACCCCATTCAAGTTGACATTTTATGAAATGAATCTTTTCTATTCCTTACCTTAAATTACTCTCTTTGTAAATAAGAAGTTAACTAGATAAACCTAAAGGTCTCTTCCAGCTCCATCACTTTATTATTCCAAATGATACATCTTGGAAATTATGATTAGTGTAACAGAAATATAATATATTTCAAAATCTTTTCATTTAAAACACTTATTATAGAAGCCATTTTACCTTTAAAATAGAACTCATTTGATCATTATGGATTAAAACCAGAAATATAATTTGCCAATAAAAGTCAATGTTTATTAATTTACTGACACTGTTTTAGTTTGCTAAGGCTGCCAGAATGCAATACACCAGAAATGAAGTGGCTTTAATAAAGGGGATTTATTTCATTATAAATTTATAGTTCTTTGAAGGTAAGGCAGCTGGCTTTCCTCTAGCTTACACTGCTACATGGAAAGGCAAATGGCAACATCTGCTGGCCTTCTCTCCCAGCTTCTTGGTTCAAACAGCTTTCTCTAGGGTGATTCCCTTCTGCATCTCCAAACATCTGGGTCTGAGCTGCTGAGCTTTCTCCTGACCTCTCCAATTGAGCCTCCAGCTAACTAAATTAAAAGTAACTCATTGCAGAAGGCATTACCTTTAGCTGACTGCAAATTTAATCAGCCATAGATGAATTTCACATGCTGATGATTCAAGTCCACAGCAACAGAACAACAGAGCATCATCACCTGGCCAAGTTGACACCTGTACCTAAATACGACAGGCATTTTCAAAATTAATTACCTGATCATCATTCTAAACTAGAATCTATGTTGCATAAAATGATTGACTCTTCTAATATTTTTTGTTTATCTAAATTACATTACAGTCTCTCATATTCCAGCACACTGAATTTTCTTCAAAACTGAGATCATTTTTATTATATATACTGTTTTTTAATACTATGCTTATTAATGATAAAGGTAAATATTCAAATGTTTTCTACTATAACTAATACTATCTACTAATTGTAGAAATTTTAGAAATATAAGGAAAATTAATTTTTTCATCTACTGGGAACATGTATTTACATCTAGTCATAAAATTATGAAACAAAATGATTATTTAAAGCCTTCTATGTATAAATCAATTGCTAAAATATTTCATCTTTGCTACATTTTTAAACAATAGCAATCACAGTTTGTCTCTTTTTGCATTTGTTTTATTTTAACATTAAAGTCAACACTTTCCCGTATCATCAAAACTTTATTAGAACATAGTTTTTATTAGATTTTTCAGTGATCTGTTGCTGGGTAAGAGAGTGCCTCAAAGCTTATAGGTATTCTTTCTTTTAAAAAAAAAAACTATTTCATTATGTGTAATAAGTCTGCTTGTTGATTGAATTCAGCTGGGATAGTCTTCTGCCCCATACCATATTGACTGGGGCTGTAGTCATCTAGGGGCCTGAATGGCTCACTCACGTGACTGAGAGTTGAAGCAGGCTGGTTGGTTGGTAGCTAGGCTGATACTGCTGACCAGGCAGTTTGCATGTTGTCTTTCCTTGGAAAAACAGACAGAAGACCCCAAGTCAAGAGAAAATATTGGGTTACAAAGTATTTGACAACAAAGTTTTACAGAAAAGAGATAATCTTCATTCTATCTTTATTCATACCTCTTTGATAACTAGAGTCAGGTAATAAATGATGCTGACTGTGTTTTAAAGTCTGAATGCTGAGCAATTCCTGATGGGGATCATTGAGGGTACTGGGCAATTGTATTTAAAGGGTTGATCAAGGAGAGTGGCTATTCCAATTCAGTCAAGAATAGAGGCAGACTTGGAAGACACAGAAGAGAAACAGATGACTGAATAAGAAGAAGAACCAAAGAATACTGGACTAAACTCTTAAAAGATTTCCCTTGTCTATATATGCCTAAGTGTTTCAAGGCAGAATCCAGGATGGAGGTTCCTAAGGACCAGTCTGTTTAGAGCAAGCTGTATTAACAGTTACATCTAAAATAATTGTATGGCAAATTATAATGTTTTCAAGTCTTAATATGTATTTAATTATTCTCAGGACAACCTTACATTGTTTTTTTAAAGGCCTAAGTGAAATAACCTTTTAAACTTTTATAAATGGAATTATGTAATCTAGTAGAAGCAAAGGAATTATTACCAACATTCAGATGTCCAAAGAGGCTAGGATGCTAGTATCCTCCAGGAATGATGCTTCAGTATAAGTGATTCCTATACAAGTGTGCAACTTTTGTGTGGGGGGAAGCAACCCTTTTGTAGACCTGGCTACCATTTGATGGTTAGGGAAAATGTCTAAGCCAACTGGATTGTCAGGGAGCTAAAAGGTTTATGCACTTCTATTGTCAATGACAGGATTTCTGGTTTCCTACTAAAAACTATAATGAAAAGAATATTAAACAGCAATAAAAACTAATACCAAACATAATCCTAAAAGATACAGATTCAGAATATAGAGAAAATAAGTGTTTTAACAAAATATTAGCTAGGTCAGTGATATAAGTGAGAACATGTACATCCTGAAGTTTATTTCCGACATAAGGTAGATATGTTTTCTCTTGATTTCAGGTTTTCTAGCAATTCCGACGTAATTCTTTAAGCCACGTTTCAAATACCACCTCTTTGGTGAAGCTAACTTTTTCTGCAAAATAAAAATGCACTTTCTCAGGAGTATTCATTGTTCTTTATATGGTCTCTGAGAACCATTAGAACATACCTCCATCACATTCTATTAGAGTTAAGTGTTATGTGTGTTCCTTTCCCACTAGCTGTGAAATTATCTAAGACATTGAGAACACTTTATTAGGATCTTTAATCCCTAGTATTTAATACTGAATAGAAACTTAGTAAATATGGGTTTGGTGGGATGGTAGATATGCAGCCAGTTTTATAGGGATTGTAGAATATACTAGAGTTGTCACAGACATCATTTTTTAGCCATAAAAATTCTGCATTCAACTTATTTATTTTGGTCTGTTATCTCATGCTCCATGTGTGTCTTAATTTTCAAAATCCTCCATTTGGAGTATGTTTAGTCAGAAGATAAAATATCTACTGACAAATTAAACAGACTTCCCTTCTGTAAGGGCTCCCTAAATAAAGACTAAGAATCTGATGCCTCTTACAACTATGGTAATAAATTATGAAATGTATTATAAGATAGATTATATATATGGCTGAAGCACTGTGATTCAAGCAAACAGTTTAACTATTAAGAAATAAACATTCTGAGCAGCTACTGAAGAATCTTTTTTGATAGGAAAACTTCTTCCAAGTTCCTGGTGAATGGTTTTAAAGAATTTCTGACAATTATCAGAGAAGTGCAGGTTTATAACTCTTGTGAGATAAAAGGATATATTGTGATTAAATAGTGTCAAACTGACAACAGGAACCCCTGAAGTTTTCTATTGATGGGGCTCTATTCTGAAGTGCTCTGAACAAAGCTTTATTAGATAAGGCCAAGGATGATGAGTGTGGTGGTTATCAGACTGATGAGAAATAAGGTTTTCCTTTTTTTTATTTATAAGCATGTATTACTAGTACATTTATTATTGGTTCTTCCTTGTAGTGTTTTCACTGGTGTTTGTTCAGATGAAAACTATGAAATCTTTGACTAGGTTCAGAAGATAAGGGATTAATTTGGGATTATACAGGTCTGAGACACACATAGAAGGCAAACATGTCAGTAGCATCTCCAGCAATTGTAAAGAATGTCATTATATGAATTATTCTATTGAAGCCTAAATTAACAAAATCCTGTAATGCTTAGTAATTAAATAATGATTTTTATTTGGAAAACTAGAGCCCTCCTCATCCATCAGCTAGACATGAAGAATGGCATCAGCCCCAATCATAATCCCATTAGTGTTTTTAGTAGAGATTGACAAACCCCTAACTCACACCACATGCAAAAATTAATTTGAGATGGATCATAGACCTAAATGTAAAAGCTAAAGTTATATCATGTCTAGAAGAAAATATAGAACATTTTTGTGTTGGGGAGAAGACAAAAATTTCTTGGACAAGGCAGAGAAAGTAATAAACATTTAAAAATGGTAACTTAGATTTCATAAAAAAAATTTCTACTCACCAAAAGATACCATTAAGAAAATTGATAGCTGAGGCACAGTGTGTGAAAAGTTATTCATGCAATTTATATCCTTTATTATAGACTTAGTCATGGTGCCATACAAGTAGCATAGTGGTTTTGTTTAGCATTGCTAGTAGGAACTAAGCAGAAACAATAGCGAGGTCAGTCTTGGTAAGAGCAAGTACAGGTTGTTGAGTCCATGTCTCTCTCTGTGTCATGATTGCTACTTTGTATAATGAGCACATTAAGCAAGCGTTGGAGTGGCTGAGACATCTAACATTCAACAAACATATTCTTTTTTACACCTAACTAGGGAGAACATCTTCTACACTTAAGACTCTTTGGTGAGCATTCACAGGAGATGCAATTATTTTCACACTCAAAGCCAAATTTGAGAAGTACATCCATATACCTACTTCCCAGATTGCCTTGCCACCAATCTTCCAATGCTGTTCTTTTTAAGTCCCTGACCAGAAATCAAATTACCCATAAATCAATATAGATCCATTTTTCTGGTCAATCACATTCTCCATACAAGGTACACAATACATGTACTACTCAATATTATGCCTGCTGGGATGATTTCATTTCACCATTTCCTGCAGGGTCACCCCAGAGTGGGAATGTAATGCTAAAGCTGTCCACTTGTGAATGGTCCTAGGAAATCATGCAGAACCATTTGCAAATTATATCTGATTTTTTTCCTCCGCAGTCAAATGTTCATCAGGAGATCCCCATAAGGTCATAGATATGTATTAAGAGAGATGAGGCATGCAGCAGGAGTGACTATCAAAGAGTCTGAGCAATCTTATCATGCAACTGACTTGTGATTTTTGGATCTTCTTGAGCCCAACTCTTATCTACCATTTCCATTTGATGATAGAGTTTTGCTGTATATACTTAACCTTATGGCCTGGTGAGTCATAAAACACACAGTTCTAGATGGAAAGTTCAGGTCACATGGTCACTTGATGTCCTTTGTGTTAGGCATTCAGTCTGTATCAAAGCCCAGGAGCTATTTCTCAAAAAAAGAATAGCTATTGGCAGAAGCAGGCATGGGTTTACACCCAAATCCCAGTGGTCCCAGATGTTCCTATTGGCGCTGGCAAGAGGTTCCATAGTGCATCACTATTTGCCACAGATCATTGTATTTGCTAGGTTATGAGGCCCAATTGGCATAGAAGCTTGTACTGAAACCTCAACTTGCTGCAGAACCTTCTCTTACTCTGGTTCCCACTCAAAACCAGGAGTCCCAAGGCTTACTCAGTAATCGGTTCCAGAAACACACTCAAATAAGATATATGTCCAAAATCCATAAAAGCCACCAAGCAGTATGCCTCTTTTAATGGTAGGCAGTTCAAGGTGCTGCATTGTGTCATCCACCTTTGAGGGGATGTTTTCACAGGCTCTAGACTATAGGACTACAGAAATTTCACTGAGGTGGCAGACCTCTCAATTTGTGTTTAATTTATCCCCCTTGCGGTGCTTCACATATATCTTATATATCTTACTAATCAGTACAATCTATGAATTATAGGTTTCTGTTTTGGAACAGCCATAAGATAACTCTATCAGTGGACTATCCTTTACAATGATTAGACTGCCTCAGTTGGTGGAATTATACATAAATTCATGATTTAAATGGCAATAATTAGAATATCTTCCATGTTAGTTTCTCATTGCTCCTCTAACAAATTGCTACAACCTTAGTGGTTTGACACCACAAATGTATTATCTTAAAATAGTGGGGAACAGAATTTCAAAATGGGTCAAGGGCTGCATTGTTCTGGAAGCTCTGGAGAAGAACCCCTTTCCTTGCCCTTTCCCACTTCTAGAAGCAGCTGGTATCGCTTGTCTCATGGTCCCATATCACTCCAACGTCTGCTTCTGTGGTCACATCTTCTCTGATTATGACCCTCCTGCTCCCTCTTATAAGAACTCTTATGGCTTATTACATTGGTCATACTCTGATAATCTAGGATAATCTACCTATCACAAGATTCTTAATTTACTCACACCTGCAAAGCTGCTTTTACTTTATAAGGTAACATATTCACATGGATATGTTTGTTGGGGGTGGGAGAGCATTATTCTGCCTGCCACGTATTCTAAACTGAGGGATACCAAGGACATATTCCAGAATTATGCAAACCCTTTTTTTCCCTCTGTGGTTGTTGCCCAGGACTGGTATGAAGAACAGAGAAAATGCTTTCGCTGGCCTGGTTGCTAGCTGATCCAAGGTTTGTCTGTTTAACACTTGCCTGGCATTAGGATAGAGTTGGAGGTGAAAGAAATGTGTTTTAGAGGCATAGTAGAAAGCATGGTGTTTTAGAGATAGGCTTGGGGTTAATTTCTTGGCATCACTAATGTGGGCTTTGTGTGCATTTACTTATATATAAAGTAACACCATTTTTATTGTAGAGATGAAATTGCGTTTCATGTATGGTAAAAACCTAGCACAAATACCTGACAAAGGGGAGAGCACTTAATAAATGAGGCTGGTTATTATTATCACAGCTATAATTATTCATTTAGATCAGATGTTCCCAACTCTGACTGCCCATGAGGATCATTTAAATAACAACACCACCTTCAAAGATTGTGATTTAATTGGTCTGTAATGAGTTCTGGGATACATTGCTTTTAGAAACTCCCCAGGTAATTCTAATGGCAATCAAGATTAGAAAATGCTGGCTTTGGCAAGGCCAATAAACACATCGTTTGGTTTTACTTCCGAAGAATATCACTATAGTACATCTTCTAAAACTCTTAATTTTTTTATTGTCAAAATATAACATATACAAAGCAAAAATAGTAAAATGCAATCATTTTCAAAGCACACTTCAACAAGTAGTTACAGAACAGATCCTAGAGCTTGTCATGGGCTACTATTCCACCATTGCAGATTTTTCCTTCTACCTGTTCAAAAACACTGGGGACTAGAGGGAATATTAATACAGTGATTCAGCAGTCATACTCGTTTGTTAAATCCTATTTTCTCTGTTATGCATTCTCCTTCTCCTTTAATCCTTCTCACAATCTGCAAGGCTCTTTGGGCAATGACCATTTTGACTTTTTCATGTTGGGAAGAGGTGTTGATACTAAAGGATAGGGGAATGCAATTAATTAATAATCTTGGAAAGGTTGGTCCTTCTGGGTTCAGGATTCACCTGACCTAAAAACCCTGCAGGAATTACAGTTTCCAGGAAAGCAAACATAGTGCATGAAACTTCTATAGAGTCTCGGTTCTTGACCCAGGTGTTTTTAAAAGTCAACAGGAGTCAGGGGTACAAGGGTAGTTCAATGATAGAATTCTCACCTGCCATGCTGGAGACACAGGTTCAATTCTGGTCTATGCACTCTTCCCCTAAGACTAAAACAAACAAGTAAAACAAACAAAAACAAACAAACAAAAATTCAATAAATGGTTCTGCAATAACAGGATACTCACATGGAAAACTAATGAAATATGACCCCACCATACAGCATACAAAAAAATATCAACACTAGTCATGTTGGTTGGGGTTTAGCAAACCACAGCAATTAGCACTATCTCATTGAAGCTTACATAAAAGTAGCCTCCAGAATAGCTTCTTGACTCCATTTGATATCTCTTGACCACTGATACCTTATTTTATTACACTTTTTTCCCCCTTTTGGTCTGGAAGATGTTTTTGATCCCATGGTGCTATGGCCAGACTCATTGCTGGGAGTCATGCCCCACATTGTCAGAGAGATTTCCACCCCTGAATGTCATGCCCTGTTGGGCAAAGGGTAATGATTCTCCTTGCAGGGTTGGGCTTAGAGAGAGAGGCCACATCTGAGCAACAAAAGAGGTTTCCTGGAAGCAATTCTTAGGCCTTATTATGGGTAGTCTTAGCTTCTTCCCTAGAAACTAAGTTTCATAAGGGCAAGCTTCAAAATCAAGGGCAAGCTTCTTGAGGGGCCAGCTCCTCTAGAACATCAACTAGTTCCATCCCCTTACCCCATATTATCCCAAACTATTGACAGCCTCTTCCAGCAAGAAAAGTTAGAATGGCCATAGCCCAAATACCCACAAAAAGTGAGAGAAAGATCAGAGATGATGGTGGACTTATACAGAGAAGGTTGAGTGTTGAAATCAGTACATTGATGTTTCTTTTAGTATCCAGTACCTCAGAGCAGCTAAAAATGAAAACTTAACATGAAATTGTAACCTATACCAAACTCAGAAATCTGTTCTACAACTAATTGTTGCAATGTTCAAAAAAGAGAAGGAAAAATGTAATAGAGAAGATAGGATTTAAGAGATGACTATGACTCCTGAATCAATATATTGATATTTCTTATGGTGTCCAGTGTCTTGTAGCAGCTAAAAGAAAAAATGAAAAATCATGGAACTATAATCCATACCAAAATTTAAAATCTGTTGCATAACTATGTGTTAAAAAGTACTTGGAAATTTATTGCTTTTTTTAATATATGTTATTTTTCACAATAAAAAAAGGAACATTTGGGCAGGCCATGGTGGCTCAGTAGGCAGAGTTCTCACCTGCCATACTGGAGACCCAGGTTCCTGGTGCCTACCTAGGCAAAAAAGAAATAAATAAAAAATAAAAAAATCAAGGGCTTGACTTATTTTATTGGGAGTCCCTAATGGTTGTGAAGTTTCCCAGAAAAGAAAGTTCAATAGTTCCGCATATATATTCCATCCCTACTTTGGACCCTCAAGGGACCCTACCAATACTTTCTTCTTCTTCTTCTTTTTTTTTTTTTTTTTGTCATCACTGCACTACCCCCTACCAATATTTTTTAATTATCAGTACATCATAATCTGAGTCTTATCCTGGCATAACATTAAGCTATACAGAATTAAAAGGCTTTGTTTCCATTCTGGACCCAAGGAATTTAGGTTGTTTAAATAAACTATCCAGACAGGTTGGTTTAGATTATGTATAACAAAAAATTTAGGTTCTACACATAATAAACCTCTCTGCCTTTGGTAGCATATAGTAGGTGAAGATCTAAAGTGAATATATTATCATTTTTTACCTTGTATTCTGACTTACCTTAGATCCAGGCTGATTGTCTTTGTTTTTAACTCTAATTGAGGTCTCATCTTTTTTCCCACTACTTTAACTGGTATTGTATATAGCTATGCTAACTTACAGGTCCACAGCATTTCATTTTTGGGTCTTAGGTGTTTGTTACAGAGGTACTCAAAGTTCTAGGGAAATGCCAGCTGATACACATATAGTTCAGTGTCTCAGAATCTATAAATATAGCTTCAACTTCAAGACTACACTATAAGGGCCTACAATCTAGGCTCTAGTTTCTTATAAGTATTTTCTGAAAGATACCTTAGCAAATTTGTTCTTTTGTTTCTGATTTTTCTTGTGCAACACATTATCCCTAAGGTTAATTCAGTTCACTATGTGCCTCTTGATGTCCTTCCTTTTCACAGCCACACCATATTCCAGCAAATAAATGTATCACTATTTGCCATTCTGCTTCTCAGCCATTGTACTCTTCAGATCCCTCCTTCTATTGGTCATCATAGATAATGTTCAAAACAAACAAACCATGTCTACAGTATCCTCACTTGCATAATCAGCCACATTTTCAATTTTAGACATTATTCATTAGTATATATCAACAAAGAACCAACAAACACACCTTCACCAACTAGCAAATCAAAACTACCAAAGATGGCCAAACAGAGGAGCTCAAGTTCAGCCCTACTCCATGGAAAAGTTATAGAAGGGATGGGAGGGCAATTTAAGAGTGCAAGGGACCTGAGAGAGCCTTCTGCACCACATAGCACAGCCCTGATAGCAGAGGCTGAGGAACTGAGAAGCAGAAAGCTAGAGTCTAGAGCGGTGGCATGGAGCCCATAGGAGTGCATGGAAGCAGAACAGGGGACTAGGAAGTAAGCCAAGCCATGCTCCTTGAATGCACTACAATCACCAGCACAGCCCCATGACCCAAGACTCACCCCACAACCCACGCACCCGAACCCTGTCACCCACTCCTATTCCCTGGCTCCAAGCGACCCCGCCCTACCAGCACCCTGTGTGCATACACGCCCCACCCCAAGTGCAGCCCAACCCAACCTCTCCTGCACCCCTCCCAAGTACTACCACCACCACCCCCATACCCTAAAGGCTGTCCCTAGTGCATAAAGCCAACAGGCACTAACCTCCATACCCAGGCTACCCCTCACCCCCAACCATAGTGTCGCACAGCCTCACCCTGCTCCCCTGAGCTCTGCACATCAGTTTATGGCACTCCTAGACATGTGCATGCACATGGGCCCCCATCACATCCTTCAGCTCTGGGAATATGGGTTTATGGCAGTCCTAGACCCGACATTGCACACAGCCCTCTCACACTTTCCAGCTCTGAGAAAGCACTGACCTGGGCAGCTAGGTCACACCCACCTCCAGCACATGAAGGCATAACAGTGACTGTTGCCACAGGTCTACACATATGCACAAAAGGGCCACATACCCTAGACCAATGCACACCAGGGTATGACCCCCAGACTGGTGCACTCACACAGCTACATCCTCCCTCGCTGCTGGGTGCCCAGTTCACAAAAGCCAATATAACATCCCCAACCAGAGCCTATACCTGCCCTGAAATAAATTACCTCCCTGTTGTGCCCCACCCCACAGTCTGCTCCCTGCTGCATATCCATTCCACAAACACAAGACCTTAAATTACTGAAAGAAATCAACTCCCAAAGTAAATCAATCAAGACATTTACATGTGATGAAAAAAACAGAAGATTACTAAGCATATCACAATGCAGACAGATATAGCCCTGCCTAATGACCAAATTAAAACACCAGAGGAGACACAAACATTGGAACAACTAATCAAAGATGTTCATATAACTCTACTTACTAAAATAAGTGGGATGGCTAATGACATAAAGGAGATCAAGAAAATAGTAGAAGAGCTCAAAGAGAAATTTGAAAGAATAACTAGAAAAAAAGCAGATATCACAGAGATTAAAGACTCTGTTGACCAAATAAAAAACATACTAGAGGCACCACAACACCAGACTTGAAGGAACAGAAGAAAGAGTAAATGATTTAGAGTGCAGGATAAGTGATGTTGAACACTCAAAACAGCAAATGGCAAAAAAGAAGGAAAAAAATGAATTGGCTCTCAGGGAAATGATAGACAAAACAAAGTACATAAATATAAGAATAATTGGTGTCCCAGAAAGAGAAGAGAGGAGTAAAGGGCTAGGAAGAGTAGTTGAGGATATAATAGAGGAAAATTTTCAAACCCTTATACAGGACATAAATATACAAGTTGAAGAAGCCCAATGAACTCCAAACAGAATAAATCCAAATAGGTCTTTCCCAAGACACATACTAATCAGTCTGTCAAATGTTGAAGAGAAGCAGAACATTCTGAAAGCAGCAAGAGAAAAACAATCTACTATATACAAAGGAAACCATATAAGACTGAGTTCAGACTACTCAACCAGCACCACAGAGGCAAGAAGGCAATGGTATGATATATTTAAGATCCTGGAAGAGAAAGACTTCCAGCCAAGAATTCTGTACCCAGCCAAATTGCCCTTTAAAACTGAGGTAGAGATTAAAGTTTGCGCAGACAAAAAGTCCTGAAAGAATTTGTCAACCAAAGACCAGCCCTACAAGGAGTTCTGCAAGCTGAAAAAAAAAGACAGCAATGGCAAAAAAAATGGAAAAAATTGAATTGGATCTCAGGGAAATGATAGACAAAACAAAGCACACAAATATAAGAATAACTGGTGTCCCAGAAAGAGAAGAGAGGAATAAAGGGCTAGAAAGAGTAGTTGAGGATATAATGCAGGAAAACATTCAAACCCTTATACAGGAGGTCAGGAGGAGGGCAAGAATTGAAGAGTACCAGTATGGGTAGTTTAAAGGATAAAAAAAGAGAAAGAGGGAAAAGAATACATTGATCTGACAAGTAAAGTAAAAAAGATAAGATGGTAGATTCAAGAAAGACCTTTTCAGTAATAACTTTGTTAATGAACTAAACTTACCAATTAAAATATACAGATTGGTGGAATGGATTAAGAAATATAATCCAACTATATGCTGCTTACAAGAGATTCATCTTGGGCACAATGTTACAAATGGATTGAAAGTGAAAGGATGGAAAAAGATTTTCCACCCAAGTTGTAACCAAAAGAAAGCAGAAGTAGCTATATTAATATTGGACAAAATAGACATTAAATGTAAAGGCTACATAAGGGACAAAGATGGACACTATATACTAATTAAAGGGTCAATTCACCAAGAAGATATAACAATCATAAATGTTTATGCTCCCAATCAAGGAGCTCCAAAGTACATGAGACAGACATTGGCAAAACTGAAGGGAGCAGTAGATGTTTCAGCAATAATAGTAGGAGACTTCAATACACCACTCTCCTCTATAGATAGAACAACCAGACAGAAGATCAACAAGGAAACAGAGAAGTTAAACAACTTGATAAATGAATTAGACCTAACAGACAAATGCAGGTCATTGCAGTTCAAAACATAAGAATATACATGCTTCTCTAATGCTCATGGAACATTTTCCAGGATAGATCATATGCTGTGGCACAAACCAGGTCTTTATAAATTTAAAAACATTGAAATTATTCAAGGCACATTGTCTGATCACAATGGAATGAAGCTGGATCTCAATAACTGCCAAAGAATGAGAACATTCACAAATATATGGAGATTAAATAACACACTCTTGAACAACCAGTGGGTCAAAGAAAAAATTGCTAGAGAAATCAATAGCTATCTGGAGACAAATGAAAATGAGAATATAACTTGTCAGAACTTATGGGATGTGGCAAAGGCTGTGCTGAGGGGGAAATTTATTGCCCTAATTGTCTATATTAAAAAATAAGAAAGGCCAAAAATATAAGACTTAAGAGCACACCTGGAGGAACTTGAAAAGAACAGCAAACTAACCCCAAAGCAAATAAAAGGAGAGAGATAATAAAGATTAAAGCAGAGATAAATGAATGGAAGAACAATAGAAAGAACCAATAAAACCAAAAGTTGGTTCTTTGAGGAAATCAATAAAATTGATGGGCCACTAGCAAAACTGACAAAGAAAAAAAGAGAGAGGGTGCAAATAAACAAAATCAGAAATGAGAATGAGTGTGTAACCACAGACCCAGACCCTTAAAAGGAGTATTAAGAAGATACTATGAACAACTACATGCCAGCAAACTAGACAACTTAGATGAAATGGACGAATTCCTGGAGACCCCCAAGCAAGCTAACACTGACACAGGAAGAAATAGAAGATCTCAACAAACCAATCACAAGTAAAAGATTCAACCAGTCATTAAAAATCTTCCTACAAAGAAAAGCCCAGGGACAGATGGTTTCACAGAGGAATGTTATCAAATATTCCAAAAGGAACTACACCAATCCTGCTCAGACATTCCTAAAAAATTGAGGGAAAAGGAACTCTACTTAACTCATCTTATGAAGCTAATGTCGTTTTAATACCAAAACTGGGTAAAGATGCCAAAAGAAAGGAAAATCATAGGCCAATCTCCCTAATGAACACAGATACAAAAATTCTCAATAAAATATTAGCAAATTAAATCCAACAACACATTTAAAGAATCACGCACCATGACCAAGTGGGGTTTACGCCAGGAATGCAAGGATGGTTCAACAAAAGAAAATCAATTAATGTAATACAGCACATTAACAAAACGAAATGGAAAAATCACATCATCATCTCAACTGATGCTGAAAAGCATTCAACAAAATTCAACATACTTTTTCTGATAAAAACACCTCAAAAGATAGGAATCAAAGTTAACTCCTTCAATACGATAAGGGGAATATATGGAAAAACCAGCACTGTACTCAATGGAGAGAGACTGAAAGCTTTCTCTCTAAGATCAGGAATAAGACAAGATGCCCACTGTTACCACTATTATTCAACATCGTGCTAGAAATTTTACCTAGAGCAATCAGGCAGGACAAAGAAATAAAAGTCATCCAAATTGGAAAGGAAGAAGTAAAACTTTCATTATTTGCAAATGACATGATACTATACTTGGAAAATCCAGAGAAATCTACAGCGAAGTTACTTGAGCTAATAAACACATTCAGCAAGGTGGCAGGATTCCAAAGGTGCAAAAATCAGTAACATTTCTATACACAAGTAATGACCTAGCTGAGGAGTTAGTTAAGGAAAAAAATCCATTCAAAACAGCAACTAAAATAATCAAGTACTTAGGAATGAACTTAACTAGGAATGTAAAGGATTTGTATGCAGAAAACTACATAACATTACTAAAAGAAATCAAAGGAGCTCTAATAGGTGGAAAGACATTCCCTGCTCATGGATAGAAAGGCTAAATATAGTTCAGATGTCAATTCTCTCCAAATCGATCTACAGATTCAACACAGTACCAATCAAAATTCCGAAAACCTGCTTTGAAGACATGGAAAAGCGATTACCAAATTCATCTGGAAGGGAAAGAGACCCTGAATAGCTAAAAACATCCTTAAAACAAGAACAAAGTGGGGGGATTAACACTCCCTGACTTTAAACCCTATTATAAAGCCACAGTGGTCAAAATAACATGGTACTGGCACAAAAATAGAAGCATTGACTAATAGTATTGAATCGAGAGTGCAGAAATAGACCACCAAATCTATGGTCAACTGTTTTTTGACAAGGACACCAAATTCTCTGAACTGGGACAAAATAGTCTTTTCAATAATTGGGCAAGGAAAAACTGGACACTAATAGCCAAAGGAATGAAAAGTAGCCCTATCTTACACCCTACACAAAAATTAGCTCAAAGTCTATCAAGCACCTAAATATAACAGCTAGCATCATAAAGCTTCTAGAAGAAAATGTAGGGAAACATCTTCAAGACCTACTAATAGGAGGTAGCTTCCCAAACTTTACATCCAAAGCACATGCAACAGAATAAAAAATAGATAAGTGGGAACTCCTCAAAATCAAATTCTTCTCCACCTCAAAAGACTTTGTCAAAAAGGTGAAGAAGCAGCTAAATCCGTGGGAAAAAATATTTGGAAATCACATATTACACAAAGGTTTGATTTCCTGTATATACAAAGAAATCATACAACTCAACAACAAAAGCACAAACAACCCAATTATAAAATGGCTAAAGATTTGAATAGGTATTTTTCTGAAGAGCAAATACAGATGGCTCAAAAGCACATGAAGAGATGCTTATTTTCATTGACTATAAAGGAAATGTAGATCAAGACTACAATGAGATACCACCTCACACCTATAAAAATGGCTGCTATTAAACAAACAGGAAACTATAAATGTTGGGGAGGATGTGGAGAAAATGGGTCACTTATGCACTGCTGGTGGGAATGTACAATGGTGCAGCCACTATGGAAGATTGTTTGGTGGTTACTTAGGAAACTAAATAATGAGTTTCCCTATGACCCAGCAATAGCACTACTTGGTATATACCCAGAAGAGCTGAAAGCAATGACACAAACAGATATTTGCACACCAATGTTCATAGCAGCATTATTCACAATCGCCAAAAGATGGAAACAAACCAAATGCCCATCAACTGAACAGTGGATTAACAAAATGTGGTATATACATAAGATGGAATATTATGCATCAGTAATTCAAAATGATGTTCTGAAGCACATGACAAGATGGGTGAGCTTTGAGCACATAATGCTGAGTTCAGTTAGCCAGACACAAAAGGATAGATACTGTATGATTCCATTTTTATGACCAGCATAAATGTATAATCAGAGCCTTATAATATAGAATATAGGGGACTTAGAAATCATAGAATCTAGAGATGGGTGAAAGGTTAGCTAATGAGGTTGAACTCCAATGTAAGGGAATAGATAGAAGTGAAGGTGGTTCTCTGGTGGGTCTATAAGTAATATTACCATACTGAAGATGAACAAGATTGAAAGGAGTTATATAGACCCTAAGTGTCCTACTGCTTAACACTAGAAATATGAATTGGTTCTTGCAAGAATTACTTCAAAGGCGTGATTCGTGCACAAAGAGTGCTTAAGTCCAGGGTACAGGGGGAAAACTGGTATTGCACGCTATGGGCTATGTTCAGAAGGAAACCATCACCACTACCACAGCAACTGCAGAGGTAAATAATAGAGGGAGGGACAAGAGTTGAGAGGAGGTTTAGATTTCTTATTTGGCAAGGGTGTGTTTATTGGTTTTCTTTCTCTTGGGAACAATGAAATTATCTAAAATTGAGAATGTTGATGGACTGTGGACTTTGGGCACTATACATAATGACTGATGAATGCAGGTGGCTGAAGGATGCACTGGCAGAGAAGTAAATTGGCAATGGTGTATACTTATGATAGAATGTTGTGATGCTATGAAAAGGAACAAAGTCATGAGGCATGCAATGATATGAATGAACATGGGGTATATTTAGTGAGGCAAAATAATCCAGAAACAGAAGAACAACAATGGTATGGTTGCCTTTAGAAAATGCTTGAAAGAAACAGAGGCCTGGATTGCAAGCTTTTATAGCAAACACATTAATTCTGGACTGGTGATTATTATTTCTGGATTTCAAGAGGCATATATATATATATATATATATCCTGATATTTAGGGATGTAATGAAGCTGATCAAGTTGGGGTTAAAGTAATTCAGAACACACAGGTAGGAAGACAATCTCTATATTTTAGAAATACACATACTCTTTGAGACCAAAGGAAGAAAGATTTATTTGGTCTGAGACTGAAATTTCCTGTAGCACATAATCTAACTCAACCTATCTGTATAGCTTATTTAAAACACTGAAACACAAGGAGCCCAGAATAAGAAAGAGGTCCTTTAATCCTGTATAGATTAGTATTATGCCTGGATACATCCTAGAGTATATTAAGCAGATAATCTAAAAGTATTGGCAAAGTCCCTTGAAGGATGGGAGAAAGAACATGGAACTATTAAAACGTACCATCAGGGAATCCCCTGATACTGTGTCAAACTTTAGGGACACCCAAATCAATAGGTCTTGCCCTTGATCCTGAGGTTTACTCTTGTGAGGCTAATGTAGATTGTGGAGAAGCTTAGACTGCCTATAGGTATGCCTAAGAGTTACTTACTTCTGGAGAACCTCTTTTGTGGCTCATGTGGCCTCACTCTCTATAAGCCCAACTCTGAAAGTCAAATAATTGCCTTCCCCCTATGTAGGGCATGACACCCAGGGGTGAAAGTCTCCCTGGGAGCATGGGAGATGACTCCCAGGGCTGAATCCAGCCTTGGCACTGTGGGATCAACAATTCCATTCTGACCAAAAGGGGGAGGGGAGAATGTAACTAATAAAGTATCAGTGGCAGAGAGAGTTCAAAAAGAATTGAGAAGCTACTCTGGAAGATCATATACAAGCTTCAATTAGACCTTGCAACCTATCATAACCTGGTAACCCCCAACCAGGATCATTCCAACCAATCCTAAAAAACACCTAGAGCAATATATAAGATTCCACAAGGGTTCCATGCACTGGAGTAACTTTCCAGAAACCTACAATCCCCAGATAGTTCCCTGGTCCAGATAAGTCCTGAATCCTAGAGGGTCCAGCCTCTCCAGAACATCAGATAGTTCCATCTCCCTACCCCATATTAGTGACAGACCCTTCCAATATGAAAAAATTAGAATAGCAAATAGCCCAAATGCCCCTAAAGAGAGGGACAGAAAGATGAAAGGTGATGGTGGAGTTATACAGTGAAGATAGGATTTAAGAAAGGAATATGAATGCTGAATCATTAAATTGATAGCACTTTTAGTCTCCAGTATCTTAGAGCAGCTAGAAGTGAAATCCTAAAATTGTGGAATTATAGCCCACGCCAAACTGTGAAATATGTTCTACAACTAATTGTGGTGCTGTGCTTTGAAATTTATTGCTTTTTTTGTATATTTGTTATTTTTCACAAAAAAAGAAGGAAAAAAGTCTATTGTGATGATTAAAAAAAAATTAAGTCGTCTAGCCTCCATATTCTGGAGCAGCTACAAGGAAAAATCTGAGATCATATGGTAGTCTATGACAAACTTTGGTATCTGTCCTGTGACTACTTATTGAAGATTGCCTTGAAAACTATTGCTTTTTTTATTTCCTAGCTTTGTATATATGTTATACTATACAACAAAAAAAGTAAAAAAAATCAAAACTACCCCTTAACATTTGTCTTTCCTCCCCAATTAGTTGCACCTGTTGTACTATTGATGTGTTCCTCTTAATTATTGGCCACAGCATGCATTTTTAGTTTTCCCCCATACTCCACTACTATTGACTTTTTGTACACTGTCAAACCTTTGAAATAGTTCATGCAAGAACTCACTGATAATTGTAGATTTAATCAGGGGGTAGCATGGCATTATATATCCCCTTTCAATCATATCACTTTCAATATATCAATGTTATTTATAACCCTACTAATTAGTTACATCACTTCTATCTGTTCCCTTACATTTAGGTACAACCTCACTGGGTAGCCTTTTCCCCAACTACAGCTTTTGTGTACCTCTAGGTCTGCTATAATCTACTGTGTACCCTCTGAGATTACCACAGTCATAATAGCAAAATCCTACAGTACCTTATGCCTCTGACTTATTTCACTCAGCATTATGTCCTCCAGGTTCATCCATGTTGTTATATGCTTCAGAACCTCATTTTGTCTTACTGCTGCATAATCCATCATATTTATATGCCACATTTTGGTTTATCACTTGTCTGGTGATGGCACTTGGATTCTTTCCATCTTTGTTCATAGTACCACTATGAACATTGGTATGCAAATGTCTGTTCATGTCACTACTTTCAGCCCTTCTGGGTATTGGTATTGTCAGGTCATAGAGCAACTCAATATTTAGCTGTCTGAGGAATCGCCAAACTGTCTTCCACAGCAGCTGCACCATTATACATTCCCACCAACAGTGAATAAGTGTTCCATTTTCTCCATATCTTCCCCAACATTTGTAGTTTTATTTTTATTTCTTTAGTAGTAGCCATTCTTATAGGTATGAGGTGATATCTCATTGTCATCTTGATTTGCATTTCCTTTACAGTTAATGAAAATGAGCATCTCTTCATGTGCTTTATAGCCATACCTGCTCTTCAGAAAAGTGTCTATTCATATCTTCTGCTCATTTTATAATTGGGTTGCTTGTTCTTTTGTTGTTGGGCTGTATAATTTTTTTATGTACAAAGGACATCAAGTCTATCCAATATGGGTTTCCAAATATTTTCTCTCATTGGATTGGCTGCCTCTTCACTGTTTTGCAAACTCCCTTGAGGCACAGAAGTGCTTAATCTTAAGGAGATCCCATTTGTCTATTTTTTCTTTCACAACTTTTGCTTTAGGTGAAAAGTTTAAGAAGCTACCTCCTATTACTAGATCTTGAATATGTTTTTCTTCATTTTATTCTAGAGGTTTTATGGTACTGGCTCTTACTTTTGGTATTTAATCCATTTTGAATTAATTTTTGTATAGGGTGTAAGGTATGGGTCCTCTTTCATTCTTTTCGTTATTGATATCCAATTATACAATGCCTATTTATTGAAAAGATTATTTTATCCCAGTTCACTGGATTTAGGGGCCTTATGAAAGATCAACTGTCCATAGATTTGGTGGTTTATCTCCATACTCTCTGTTCAATTTCATTGGTCAATGCTTCTGTATTTGTGCCAGTACCATGCTTTTTTGACTACTGTGGCTTTATAGTAAGATTTAAAGTCAGGAAGTGATAGTCCTCCCACTTAGGAGATGTCTTTAGCTATTCAGGGTCTCTTTCTTTTTAAGATATCTTTAGCTATTTGGGGTCTCTTTTCCTTCCAAATAAATTTGAAAACTAGCTTTTCCATGTCTTCAAAGTAGGGGTTGAGATTTTGATTGGTATTACATTGAATATGTAGATCAATTTGGGTAGATTGACATTTTTACAACATTCAACCTCCCATCCATGAACACAGAATGTATTTGATCTATTTAGGTTTTCATTGATTTCTTTTAGCAATGTTTTGTAGTTTTCTGTGTACAAGTCCTTGACATCCTTGGTTAGGCTTATTCTTAGATACCTGATTCTTTTGGTCACTATTTTAATGGAATTTTTTCCTTAATTATCTTCTCAGATAGGTCATTGCTTGTTGTTGTAGTTTTCTAGCTGCTGGAATGCAACATACCAGAAACGGAATGGCTTTTAAAAGGGGGAATTTAATAAGTTCCTAGTTTACAGTTCTAAGGCCAAGAAAATGTCCCAATAGAAAGAAGTCTATAGAAATGTCCAATCTAAAGCATCCAGAGAAAGGTACCTTGGTTCAAGAAGGCTGATGAAATTCAGGGTTTCTCTCCCAAATGAGAAGGCACATGGCAAACATGGTTAGGGTTTCTTGCTCATCTGGAAACGCAACAGGCAAACATGGTGTATCTGCTAGCTTTCTCTCCTGGCTTCCTGTTTTATGAAGCTCCCCAGGAGGCATTTTCCTTCTTCATCTCCAAAGGTTGCTGGCTGGTAGACTCTCTGCTTTGTGGTGCTGCAGCATTCTCTGCTCTCTCTGAATCTCCTAGCTTTCTCTCTTGTTATTCTCCTTTATAGGATTCCAGTAAACTAATCAAGATTCACCCAAATGGGTGGAGACAGGCCTCCACCTAATCTACCTTAACAATCACTCTTGATTAAATCACATCTCCGGGGGAATGATCTAATTACAGTTTCAAGCATACAATACTGAATAGGGATTAGAAGAAATGGCTGCCTTTTCTTCTAATCCCTATTAGAAGATTAGGATTAATCTTAATTAGGATTAAAATATGGCTTTTCTAGGGTACATGCATCATTTCAAACCAGCACACTTGTGTATAGGAAAATTGCCTTTTTTATATTAATTTTGTATGTTGTAGATTTCTCAGGGTTTTTTAATGATAGAATCATGTCATCTGAAAGTATTGAAAGTTTTACTTATTCCTTTCCAATTTGGATGCCTTTTATTTATTTCTCATGTCCAATCACTCCAGCTAGGACTTCTAGTACAATGTTGAATACAAGCATTCAAAGGGCATCCTTGTCTCATTCCAATCTTAGGGGAAAGGTTTTCAATCTTTTGCTAAGTATGATGCTGGCTATAGGTTTTTAATATATGCCCTTTATAATACTGAGGAAGTTTCCTTTGATTCCTACCTTTTGAAGGACTTTTATCAGGGAAGGATGCTGAATTCTGCTGAATGCATGTTCAACATCAACTGATATGACTGTGTGGTTTTTTTCCTTTCAATTTGTTAATGTGCTATACTATATGACTAATTTTGTCATGTTGAATGACCCTTGAATTACTGGTAAAAATCTCACCTGATTGTGATGTATAATTATTTTAATGTGTCCTTGGATTCAGTTTTCTAGTATTTTGTTAAGAATTTTTGCAATTATGTTCATTAAGGAGATTGGTCTGTAGTTTTCCTTTCTGATAACATCTTTATTTGGTTTTGGTATTAGAGTGATGTTAGCTTCATAAAATGAGTTAGTTATCATTCCTTTTTCCTCCATTTTCTGGAAGAATTTGAACAGAGTTGGTTGGTTAGTTCTTTTTAGAATGTTTGATAAAAATTTCCCTATGAAGCTGAATAGTGCTGAGCTTTTCTTTGTGGGAAGATTTTTAATGACTGACTGAATCCCTTTGCTTGTAATTGGTTTGTTGAGATTTTCTAATTCTTCTCAAGTCAGTATAGGTAGCTCATGTGTTTCTAGGAATTTGCCCACTTCATCTGAGTTGTCTAGTTTGTTGGCATATAGTTGTCCATAGTATTCTCTTATGATTTTTTAAAATTTCTATAGGATCCATGGTAATGACACCCTCTCATTTCAAATTTTATTTTCATCTTCTCTCTTTTTTCCTTTGTTAGTCTAGCTAGGGACTAACAAATCAATTTTATTGATTTTCTTGAAAAACAAACTTTTGATTTTGTTGATTCCATCTATTGTTTTATTATCATCTAGTCTGTTTATTTCTGCTTTAATCTTTGTTATTTCTCTTCTATTTGCTTTGGGATTAGTTTACTGTTCTTTCTCTAAATTCTCCATGTGAGCACATAAATCTTCAAGTTTTTCTCATTCTTGTTTTTAAGTAGTAGAATGAAAACAGTCTTATGTGTTTTCCCTTGTATGTAGTAGGGTATTTTTCTCATGCTGCTTTCAGGCCTTTCTGTTTCTATTTAACATTTGACAGTTTTATTAGCATGTGTCTTGGAGTAGTCTGTTTGGATTCATTCCATTTGGAGTTTGTTGTGCCTCTTTGACTTGTATATTTATGTCTTTTATAAGAGTTAGGAGTTTTCCTTGATTATATCTTCAACTAAATTTTCCAGCCCTTTACTCTTCTCTTCTCCTTCTGGAACACCAATGATTCTTATATTTGCATTCCTCTGTTGTCCATCATTTCCCTAAGATCCAGTTCCATTTTTTCCACCTTTCTTGCCATTTGTTCTTTTGTGCACTCTAGTTCAATTATTTTGTGTTCTAGCTCACTTATTCTTCCTTCTGTTTCTGTGAACCTGCTATTGTCTGTCTCAAATATATGTATAATTTGATCTACTGTACACTTCATCTCTGTAAGGTCTGACATTTTTCTATTTAATCTTCTGAATTCTTCTTTATTATCTTCTATTGTCTTCCTGATATCTTTTTATTCTTTATAATTATCTTGATTAGTTGTTCCATATTCTATGTCCCTTCTGGGAGTTTTGATTTGATCATTTGTCTAGGCCATTTCTGCTTGGATCCTCACATGCTTTGGAATTTTCTGTTGTGTTTGGGGCATTTGATTATCTTGATAAGGTTATTTTGCAAATTGATTTCCTTCACTCATCTAAAGCTTTGCATTTACTTGATTTGCATTGAAAATTTCCTTCTGTACTTGGCTTGTCAATAATTCCCCCACCAAACCAAGACTCAGATCTCATGTAGGGTGCACAATTCTACTTGAGGTTCTATTAAAAGCTAGGCTTGGTACATGCGTACTTCAATGACAGAATACCCGCTTGCCATGAGGGAGACTTGGACTCAATTCCTGGACCATAAGCACCATGCCCCACCCCCCCAAAAAATATATGAAAACAATGACAGCATCAACAAAATACCTCAACAGTAGTAGGCCTGAAAGTCAGACACCACAAGATATACTGGGAATGAAATCATACCACTGAAAGGAGAGAAAACAAACAAACAAATTAATTAATTAATTTAATTAAATATAAGGAGAAAATATATATTTTAAAAGAAAGGAAATTTTTAAAAGGAAGGAAAATTAAAAGAAAAAAAAGAAAAAACTTAAGCAGTTAAGGAGTTTACCAACCTGAAATTACAGCTCCTCATCAGCAGGTAGCACTCCTGCACATTTTCCCTCAGGTCTGTCCCTCCCAAATTGCAGCAGCCAGATGGAAGGTAGGGTAATTGCTGGGGGTCTTCTCCCAGCCCATGATGGCAGGATGGTTGGTCCTGGTGCTCAGTATAGGGGAGCAGGCCACAGCACATGGGGGAGCAGTGACCCATAGTGCCTGGCACTCCGCAGATCTACCACAAACCATGCCCAGTAGGACGGTTATTCATGGCTCCCAGCTGGGCTATTGCTCCCAATGCCCAAGGGCCCAGCTCATCACGGTGGACAGTCAGGCCTGCCTGTGGGCTCCCCACAGGCACTGACAGCTGTTGAGTCACTCAGGGATGTTTCCCTAGCCAACAGCTGGGGCAGGCTGGAGCAGAGGAATGGTCAGTTCCATTAGATTCGCACTTCCCCATGTGCCACCATATGCCCCTGTGGTGATCATGGCCTATCCAACCTGCTCTGCTCTCCCTGTCCCAATTACCCTGGCTCTCTCCTCCCCAAGAAACCCTGGAAATGCTCTTCAATCACTTACCTATCCTGGGACCACAGTCCCAGTCATTCTCTCCCCATCCCCTATCTTGTCCCATGGAGCGGAGATGGATTCCATCTATCCCATTCTGAAATCTTCCCAGAAAAGTTCCTAAAACTCTTTTTTTAAAGTAATTATTTAAGAATATATTTTATTACACAATTTTATTAAAACATGTGTGCTCAAAAAATATCCATTGCTTTCAAGAGACATTTTTCCTTTAGTGTGTTTAGTTTTGGAAAAATATTTTCTGATTTTATCTTTCAGCAAGTGATTTTACTTGAAATAAAAATTATTTATTTCTCTATTGGGAGTTCATAATATGCCTCCAACAGTTTTATTTAGTTTCCAAACATGATGTGGGAGGTAGTGACTTGTTTGAAAAATTATCATCTCATATTTAACATTGTTATTTTAATATATCTGGGAAATTATTCCCACTGTATGTGAGGATGTGCTCTTGTTGAAAATAATCTCTATATTGAGCTTTAGAATGACATCTTGTCTTAGCTTATCTTTTGAAATAAAGCTTCTGAGTGTGTCTCTATCAGATGATTTAATGAAGTCAGAAAAACCAATTGGTGAGGGTAAGTAAATATTTGAAGCCAATTATTTGAATGAATTGGCAGATTATTTGAAATTATCTAACATTCTAAATGTCATCTGCAGAGTTAAAAAATGAGTTGCTTGGCTGGATAGAAAAGATATTGATATTGTATTCCAAGTCATAGGGTATTGGGCTGCTGTTGTTGTTTCTTTGAATAATATATTTAAAAATAACCTTTAGAGAAATGAGTCTTTATTTGGATTCAAATAGACTCCATCCCAAGCTCATGCTTAGATGTCATTGTGGGGGAACAACATGAGAAGCAGATCTATAAAAATGATTCTTGAAAATAAATGGAACAATTATTTTTTATAGCCAACTATTTTCATGTTGTAGGAAAAAATAATCCTATACCAGTAGGGGATCCATTGGGGATTGGGAATATAATATTAGAAACTCTATTATCTATCTTTAATAAAGCAAGAAATAAAGCTTTCATATATATTAAAAATGAATTGATAGTTGTACATATATATAATTTATAAATCAATTTCCATATATTGGGAGTGTATGCAAAACCTCCTGGCCAATAGTGATTCATGATCAAAGGAGAGTGGAGACTTCTGAAGTTGATGGCCTTTTTGTTATCTTAGTCCCTAGTTGGTTTAGAATAAGTCCCTACTGGTTTGAAAGATTTCAAGAAGGGATGATGAAAAAAAGGTGAGGAGAAAGAAGGAGAAAAGGGAACCAGGGAAATGTTGAGGGACTAGGTTATTATTTAGTCCCTGCCAAATCCTATAGGGGGTGGCGGTGGCTGCAAAGACTTTTAAAAACAGAGGCATATTTTACTTAATGTTAAGTTAATTGACTGTTAATGGGGTCCTTCCCCCATGACTCCCAGACCTTCAATAAAAGTTTTATCTACCACAGCCTTGTAGGTATGGATACTGGGAGGAGGAAATAAAGGGTAAGGGGCCATGTCTGAGTCATTGCCAAAGTGGCCATCAAGATACCACAAGACCAATCCATTTGCTTCCCAGCTATGTAAAGTTGAGGTTGGCATTACTTTCAGCCTTATCAGTCTAATTTTAAACTCTTCATCCAGCCCAGACTATCTTTTCCCCAGAAGCTTCACCCAACACATGCTGCCTAACCTGGACATACTCATTTGGGTATTACCAGTTATTTTTCTCTATTACAATCCTTAATATTTGGTTTCTATCACTATAAGTAAACTGTAAGTATATTTTATTGTTTCTTCATAATTTTGAAGTCTCTTCAGAAATATTAAAGAATTTTATGTGAACTTGTTAAAGGAAAATATTAAATTATAAAATTGCTTGTAAACTATGTAAAAGTAGGTAAGTATTTGAAAAGAAGACTTAAAATATACAAATATGTAAAGGATTGTTATATAAAGATGGAGTTCAGGGAGATTTAGTTCCATTTAAACATAATATTTTGAGTTGAAATATGCCTTAAAAGATAATAGAACATTGTCATAAATTTTATAGATTTTTTCATTCCTCCATGAGGGCAGGGACTTTATTTTGATCCCACTATATTCCCAGGGACTAAAAATGCTTCTGGGACATGTGTTAGAAAATATTCCCTGGGAATACAGTGGGATCAAAACAAAGTCCTTGCCCTCATGGAGCTTACATGTAGAGTAGTAGATTTCATATTTGATGTTATTGCTTTTTTTTCTATTTTTTTGTAAAATTTACATACAGCTAAATGCACAAATCTCATTTGTCAGCATGAATTCTGACAAACACATAAAATGTGTAACTGAAACCCCATCAAGATATGGAACATTACCACAACTCCAGAGAGTTTCTTCTTTGCTCTTTTCCAACCAATTCCATCCCATTTACTCCAGAAGAAACCAAAGTTCTAGGTTTTTTTTTAACTATAGATTAGTTTTGCCTTTCTCTAGAATGTCATATAAATGGAATTTCACATTATGTATTTGTTTACTTGCAGAAGACATCAGAGCTTTGCCCTAGTCGAAAGACACTTATTCTAGATAAATATTTTCCTCCCATGACTATAATGCTTCTGTCAAGACTACCATCTTCTGACTTAATAAATGTCTTATTCACCATCATTAACTTCTTCAGAATGTTGATTCTGATCAATGAACTCATGTCATAACAAAAGAAGTATGCATTAGATTCATGTCCACAAGATTCACTGTTCTTAGTACTTGTCTCTTTATCCAGAAGCAACTGGCCTATTAGAAGATGGAAGCATTTTCCAATTGAACATTCAGTTTCATTGTCAGTTGGAGACATATCATAAAAAGATTGATTCTACCTTCTAGAATATAGTATATGCTTTGAATCAGTGATCAATATATGATACAGCCTTTCCAATAGCCAGAATACAGGTTACCAAGAATCAGAGGTGAAAGTGGGAGGAGTTATTCTACCTATGATATAGTAACCTCTTACAGAATTTTTGCCTTATATCCACACAAATTTTATCTTGGCAGGTTTGGACATCTTGGTTCCCATGGTGTCCATTTCTACCTGGGAATGTGTGCCAGTTTGAAGCTATTATGTATCCCAGAAAAACCATGACCTTTAATCCTCATTCTAGATTGCTGGGTGGAATTTTTTGTATTGTTTTCATGGAGCTATGACTCACTCAGTTGTTGGTGGTAACTTTTGATTAGATGGTTTCCATGGCGATGTGTCTCCACCCATTCAAGGTGGGGTTGTTACTAAAGCCTTTTGAGAGGGAACCATTTTGGAAAATGAGTTTTGAAACAAAGTCCACACAGCCAGAGATCTTTGGGGAGGAAGGGAAATGTCCCCAGGGGAGCATCATGAAGCAGGAAGCTGGATGAGAAAGCTAGCAGACATCACCATGTGCCCTCCTGGCTGAGAAAGAAACCCTGAACACCATCAGCTTTTCTTGAGTGAAGGTAATCTCTTGTTGGTGCCTTAATTTGGTCATTTTAAAGACTGAGAATTGTAAACTTGCAACTTAATATATAAGCTGCTTCATTTCCGGCATACTGTATTCCAGCAGCTTACAGACTAAAACAGATTTTGGCACCAGAGAAATGGGGCACTGCAGTTTGCAAATACCAAATATGTTGAAATGGCTTTTTATGGATAAGGAGAAGATTTTGGCAAAGTTGTGAGAAGCTTGATAGAGAAGGCCTTGGATGCTTTGAATAGACTATTGGTAGAAATGTGGGCTCTAAAAATAACCTCTGATAAAGGCTTCAACAGAAATGATACATGTGTTATTGTAAACTGGGAAAAAAAGATGATCCTTGTTTTAAAATGGCAACGAATCTGGCAAAATTGACTGGCTTCGGATGGAAGGCAGATTTTAAAAACTATGAATTTAGATATTTAGCAGAAGAGATTTCCAAATTAAATGTGGAAAGTGTAGCCTGATTTCTCCTTGTAGCTTACAGTGAAATGTGACAGGAAAGATATAAGCTGAAAACTAAATTCTGGGGTATAAAGAAATGAGAAATTAGTGGTCTGAAAAACTCTGGGCTTCTAGAACAGGAGACTCCAGAGAATAGCGCCCCATGTGAGGATTTAACCAAACTTGGAACCAGTCAGCCATTTCAGAAAAAGCCAGCATTGGAGATGGAGTTATCTAGGAAAAATTATTGAAAAGTCCTTTTGTCTTATGGTCATGATCCAAGTGTACTGTATAGAAAACCAACAATAGTGTTGCTGGACCTATATAAATGGAACCACTGCCAGTGGACTAAAGGTACAGAAAAGGGACAAATTGGAGGAAAAATAACTTCAGTAGCAGAATGATGGAAGCTAAGGTTTGAAGTGAAAAATCCTTGGACCAAGACAGCAGACTCACCCAAGTACTAGAGAAGGGTAAATTTGCCCTGAAGGCAGAGGATGGGCCTTCCACCTCATTGCTCAGGAAGAGTTGTGCCCCCTCAGGCCATAAATAGAGTGGAGCACATTTCTTGGGGAGTGGGGAGAGCCTGGCTGCCACTCCATTGTTCTAGAGGGGTTGAACATGTACCCCGGAGATGGCAGAGAGCCCAGTTCTGGCCTTCTCAATGTTTAGAGAGTGTGATGCTAAGAAGATAGTGGTCTTCACAATGTCCCCCCAAGGTTGCATTTGGAGAGAGCTGGGCTATTGCATAGGTCCTTGGAAAAGATGGTAGCACCACTGTCTAAAGCCCCAAGGATAAATAACTCTCAGACTTTGAATTCTAATGGTGCTTGCCCTGTAGGTTTCCAGAATTGTTCGCATCTCGTGACCCCTGTGTTCCTTCCAATTTCTCCCTATGGAAATGGAAATACATATCCTATGACTGTTCCTTCTTTGTATATTGGCAGCAGATAACTTGTTCTCAGTTTTTACAGGTCCAGAGTGAGAGGAGAATTTTGCCTTAGGACAGACCATGCCTGTAGCTGACTTTGATGAGATTTTGTACTGTTTCTGACTTTGCATTGAATTTGTATTGTTATTGAAATGGTTTAAGGTTTTCTTGCTATAGAATGAATGTATTTTGCATTTGGAAAGAACATGTCTTTTGGGGTCCAAAGAATAGAATGTTTGAAGCTATTATGTACCCCAGAAAAAAAGTGTCCTTTAATTCTCATTTAATATTGCTGGATGGAATTTTCTTTATTGTTTCTATGGAGATATGACCCACCCAATTGTGAGTGGTAACTTTTGATTAGATGGTTTCAATGGAGATGTGTCCATTCAAGGTGGGGTTTCTTACTGGAATCCTTCAAGAGAGAACCATTTTGGAAAAAGATTTAGAGCAGCCAGAGCCAACAGAGTCCATACAGCCAGAGACCTTTGGAGATGAAGGAAAATGTCCCCAGGAGAGCTTCATGAAACAAGAAGCCAGAAGAGGAAGCTAGCAGGTGCTGCCATGTACCCTCCCAGCTGAGAGAGAAACCCTGAACATCATCAGCCTTTCTTGAGTGAAGGTAACCTCTTGCTTTTTATAGTAAAATATAAGAGGAAATCTATCAATTGAGGAGAGAACTGTCAAAAAAAAATGAACAACACTTGATGATTTGGAGAATTTCAGCTTATACAGGTAGTATGCTCTGAGACTAGAGGTCAGTTCCCAGGAACAGAGCTCTGCATGAATATGTGTCTGAAACATCATTTGCTAAAGAAATTCAGTATATGACTCATGGAACCACTCAACTATATCAAAGGAAGTCCAGAATGGACATACACTTATCAAGGAAAGATCTGTTTTATGGCTTGGGCCAAGAATGGCATGGAAGACCAACAAGGTTTGCGAAAATTCTTATCAGCAGAAAAACTGACAGACTGAAAGTAAGATGGAATGAAATGAAGGAATAATTATCTGAAGGGACATATAATCACAGATGCAATTGTTTGAGCTAAAGGGACCTCCTCTGTTCAAAAGAGGGGATGCTGGCCCTACAGTTTGAGAGGCTGGATCCAACTAAACATTTGGAGAGGGCAGAACCATTTTGATATTTGAAGAGGTGTTGCCTCCACTGTGATATTTCATTCTAAGAATTTTATAGTTTTAGCTCTTATATTTAGGTCTTTGATTCATTTTGTGTTAATTTTTGTATATGGTATAAAGTAGAGATCTAATGTAATTCTTTTGAATATGTATTTCTCAATACATTTGTTGAAGAGACTATTCTATCCCCATTGCATGTACTTAGTACCCGTGTCAGAAATCAAATAAGTGAGTCTATTTCTAGACTTCCAATTCTGTTACATTAGTTCTTTGTAACTAGTTCCATGCTGTTTTGATTATGGTAGTTTTGCAGTAAAATTTGAAATTGAAAAGTGTGAGTCCTCAAACTTTGTTTCACTTTTTCAAAATTGTTTTGATTATTTGGGTCCCTTTTCAGTTCTATATGAATTTGAGGATCAGCTTTTCCATTTCTTCAAAAAAAGTTGCTGGAATTTTGATAAGGAATGCATTGAATTTTTAGATAACTTTATGAAATATTAACAGCATTAAGTTTTTCAGTCCATTAACATGGGGTGTCTTGCCATTTATTTAGCTCTTCTTTAATTTCTTTCAGCAGTGTTCAGGGTATAAGTCCTTTATAACCTTGCTTAAATTTGTAACTAGATATTTTATTATTTTATATACTACTATAAAAGGACTTTGGACTTTTTCATTGCTCATGTCAGACTTTTCCATGACTTTTCTCCTTGGACCTTTTCATTGCCCATGTATAAAAACAACTGAGTTTTGTGTATTGATCTTGTACCCTTCCACTTTGCCAAACTCACTTAGCATTCTTTTTTTTTTGGTGGATTCCCTTGAATTTTCTTTGTATAAGATCATATTGTCTGCAAATAATTTCTTCCTATCAAATTTGGATATATTTTATTTCTTTTTCTTGCCTAATTATTTTGGCTAGAACTTCTAATGTATTTTTCAATGACAGTGGTAAAGTGAGTATCCTTTCCTTATTCCTGATCTTAAAGAGCAGGCTATAAGTCTTTCACTATTTATTGTGTTAAGTGTGTCATAAATGGTCTATATGATGCAGGGAAAGTGCAGTTCTTTTCTTAGTTTTCTGAGTGTTTCTGTAGGTAAAGTGTGCTAGATTTTGTGAAATTAATTTTCTGCATCTATTGAAGTAATCATGTGGTATTTTTCTTTTGTTCTATTTATGTGATGCATTACATTGATTGATTTTCATATTTTGACCACCTGTATTCCTGGGATAAATTCCACTTGGTCATAAAGAATAATCATTTTAATGTACTGTTAGATTTGGTTTGCATGTTTTTTGTTAATAATTTTTATATCTAAATTCATAAGGCAAATTGGTTTATAATTTTCTTTTCTTGTGACATGTTTATCAGGCTTTGGGATCAGGATAATTCATAAAATGAACTGGGAAGTGGACTCTTGAATTCTTTGCAGAGTTTGAGAAGGATTGTTGTTAATTTTTCTTTAAATGTTTGGTAGAATTTTGTTGGAGTTTTCTATTTCTTCTCAAGGCCATTTAGGTAATTTATGTATTTCTAGGATTTTTTCCATTTTGTCTAGATTATCTGATTTTATGGCATACAATTGTTCATAGTATTCCCTTATAATCATTTTATCTCTGTAAAATCAGTGGTGATATCACCATTTTCCTTTCTGATTTTAGGTATTTTCATCTTTTTTTTTTTTTTAATTTGTTAGACTGGCTAAATATTTGTCATTTTTTTTTAAATGATCAGCTCTTTGCTTTTTTGATTAAATTATTTTCCTATTTTTGTTTCTTTTGTCTCTGCTCTAATCTTAATTATTTTCTTCCTTTTGCTAAGTTCATATTTACTTTGCTCTTCTTTTTTCTAGTTCTTCAAGAAATGAAATTAGGTTATTACTTTGACATCTTCCTTCTTTTTTATTACAGGTATTCATAGCTGTATTTTCCCTCTAAGCACTCCTTTTATTGCATCTCATAAGTTTTGGCATTAATGTCTTCATTTTCCTTCATCTATGAGTATTTTCTAATTTCCCTTGTAATTTATTCTTTAACCCACTGGTTGTTTAAGATTGTGCTGTTTGATTTTCACATATTTGTAAAGTTTTCCTTCTATTATTGTTTTCTATTTTCACTTCACTGTGAACAGAGTAGTTCCTTTACATGATTTCAGCATTCTTAAATTTATTGAGACTTCTTGTTGCACTAACATATGGTCTATTCTTGAGTGCACTTGAACAGAATGTGTATTTTGCTGTTGTTGGGTGAAGTGTTCTAAATAAATCTGTTAGATTAAGTTGGTTTATAGTATTGCTCAGGTCCTCTATTTTTCTTACTGATCATCTGTCTAGATGTTCTATGGAGTATTGAAATCTCCCACTATTATTGCAGACAATCTATTCCTCCCTTCAAATCAGTCAATGTTTGCTTCATATATTTTAGGACACTGTTATTAGGAGAATATGTGTTTATAATTGTTATATCTGCTGTTTGAATGGATCCTTTTATTGATATATATAATGTCCTTCTTTGTCTCTTATAATAATTTTCTATTAAAAGTCTGTGTGGATATTAGATTAGCCATCCCACCTCTCTTTTGACAACTATGTCATGCTTCTTTTTTCCATTCTGCATATCTTTGACTTTTGATCAGAAAGCTTAATCCATTTACATGTAAAATAATTGCTGATAAATCAAGACTTATTTCTGCCATTATGCTAATTGTTTGTTTTATTTTTGTTTTGTTTTTTTTTTGGCATAGGCAGATTCTGGAAAACAAACTATGCTAATTGCTTTTGTAAGTCCTTTGGCATTTTTGTCCCTCCTTTCCTCCATTTTTGCCCTTCTTTTTGTTTAGATGATCTATTATTAATAGACAGTTTGAATCACTTTTCATTTCCCTTTTTTTTTTGTATACTATTTAGCCAGGGTCACATTTCATTCTTTTTCCATGTGAGCATCCCATTATTGCAGCACAATTTGTTGATTTTTGGGGGGGGATGAGGGGAAGTGCATGGGTTGGGAATCGAACCCAGGTCTCTTATATGGTAGGTGAGAATTCTACCACTGAACTACCCTTGCACCACCTTCATTTCCTTTTGTGTAAAACTCTTTTAGATATTTATTTATGCTTACCATGAGGATTAGATTCAATATCTTAAGTCTATTACAATTTAGTTTATGCTGCCATGTATTTTTAAAGATGACTGGTCACTTTGTGAAATTAGATTATACAAATCAAGTGGGTTACGCAGGAATCCAATTGGAGATCACACCATTAATACAAGATATACAATGGCTATTTGAACCAGGGTAGTAGCAGTAAAAATGGAGGAAAGTGATCTGATACTGGATACTGGATATATTTTGAGGGTAGAACCAATAAAATTTGTTGATGTGGATTGTAAAGAAAGAAAGAAGTCAAAGATGACTCCAGGTAATTTGATCTGAACAACCGGTAGAATTTCTTAGAAAGGGTATAAGGAGGAATGAAGTTAATTTTTACACATGCTGAGTGTGAGATGTCTATAAGATTTCCAATTAGACTTCTAGTTCAAAATTTGATATGTAAGACATGAATTCAAAGGGGAGATCTGGCTACAGATTTAAATTTTGGATCATCAACACTCAAATGGTAAATAAAGCTCATGAGACTAGATAAGAATATCTAGGAAATCCCAATGTATAGATGTCAGAGAAATAAAGAAGAAAAAGCAAAAAAGACTGAGAATGGACATTAAGGAAGACTCACTTTAGAACCAATTTAGAGTCAAATATTGGAGGCTAAGTGAAAGATATCTTTCAAGTAGGCAGTGGTAAATTATGTCAAATTCTGGGCATAGTTAAAATAAGATTATAACTGAGAATTTACTTTTAGACTTAAAAATAGGGAGGTCATTTATAAACTTGGCATGACCAGTTGAGATGGAGAGAGAAGAAGGTAAAAAGCCTGATGGGCATTGATTCTAGAAAATGTGAAAGGAAAAAGTGGTGTCAAAGTAGAATTATCTTTTTCTTGGGATTTTGCTCAAAAAGGACATCAGTAAAGAAGATCCTATTTTATTTTGTTTGATTTTAGATACACTGATAGGAATAATCCAAAAGAGAGGGAAAATTTAATGCTGCAGAAGTGAGAAATGACAATTGTCAAAGCAGTGTTCTTGAAATAAAGAAAGGATAGAATATTGCACAAATATAGAGGGCTTTATGTCTGAGAGGAATACAGACATTTCATTCATGGAATACCAGGGGAGGTAAAATATAAACATAAAAACACATAAGTTAACAGACAAGATGGTGGGCATTTACTTCTAGCTTTTTTTTATATTTTCCATGTAAATTAAGAAGTATGGCCATCAAAGTGTGAGTAAGGATGGAGGAGAAAATGCTGACCATTTGAAAAGTAAAATAAGTTTAGGAGAGTAGGAAAGTAAATCAATTAGGAAAGGAAAATACAGCATAACTAATACAGCACAAAGGGCCCAATTCAGATTAGTAGCTATGAATTTAAAATGAGGTCAGCTTGGTTATGAGTTTTGTTCTGGCTTAGCTGCGGGCTTAGAGTAGGAAAAAAAATCTGGATTATAAACAAGACTGGGTTTTAACAGGCAAATACAGTGGAGGGAAAGACAGGGTGTTGAGGTTGTATGCACAAGAGTGATTATTTGGAAAACTATGCAAACTAGCCTGAAATTTGAGGTTATGGTCATGGGATGGGGTCAGTGAGATAAAAAAGGAGTGAAAATCAAAGGCCTGGGTAGCCTTGCTATTGGAACTGGCTTGTCAATCACCAATGATGCAGGTGTTGAAATCTTGGAGGAATGAGGAGCAGTGACCCAACAGTCAGTAAAAGATTGCAACAAGGCACAGCAGGCTGTTTGGTCTTGTAGATGATTACAAAGGAGATGTATTTATCCCCACTGCAAACCCAGTGGTAGGTGGTATGTGGGAGAAAAAACAAATAGTCATCCCTTTGGGAAGGGTGCCATAGGCTCATATATTCAAAGATAGGTTTCATATAGACTAGACTAGAGTAAGAAAGAGGAAGGATTCAGAATACAGATCAAAGATATGGGGATTTTAGCTGAAAGTAGAAATTGAGTTCCAGTGTATATAGTAGAAAAGTTTTAAAGAGTTGGGTAGGGATTGGAGATGAGGTTAGATTAGAAACTATGCAGAAAATCAAAGTCATTTGGGATGACATGAAATTCTTGGTCTTCTGTTGAGGACAGATATAAATAAGGAACTGCAGTGGGTGATAATATAAGACTGATAATATTTAGGCAGATGAATGATGCAGAGGCTGTGAGTAATTGGTAGAAAAAGAGAAGATAGTCTTTCATGAGCTCACAGAGATCTTTTTAGTGCATTAAAAGGAAGAGCACAGTTTTTGGAATCTATGTGAAAAAAACTAGGCTCAAATCCCAACCAACGATCAGCACTTAATAAACATGGAGATGTGTACCATTATGCAACTTCCCTGAGCCTTAATTTCATTTCCTCATTCACAAAACACAATTCTAATTGTGTTAAAGTAAAAATTGAATTATATATATATATATATATATATATATATATATATGCAAAATATCTAGGATATAGTAGTAGGTACTCAATCAATGGTAGCCATTATTAGTATTATTATATAATTAAGTCTGGTGGCCTTCGTCAACATAACATTCAACCTCACGTCATTACAGAGAATAGCTAGGGCAGCCAAACAGAGTCTTACACAATTGATTCCCCATAGGGCCCTAGCTCTTGTATTATGAAGCCAGATAAGCAATAACTTTCATATTATTGAAATATATTATTTTGATTGACATAAAAAAATTTGATATTTTACTCAAGCTGTTGTATCTCTCTCCTTATGCAGCACATAAAAAATTAGAAAATAAATATATTTTTAAATCTATAATTTGTATTATATAGTCACATAATCTTAATTTATCTTAACTTTCTTCTTTAAAATGGTTATCAAAGTAGCTGACAAAAACAACTTGAAGACTTGAAAAAATTCTATGGAATAGCCAAAAGCAGAGATAAAAGGTACAACAGTTTCTCAAAATGTGTTTTCCTTGTATGTTTATGTGTAAGTGTAAGCATGCAATATTTAAGAAAAAAAATTTATACAAACCAGTGATATATATGAGCTAATAACTTGAAAACTTTTATTAATGTGTTTTTCCCTACTCCTTTCTTTGCTCAAGTTATCTTGAAATATCTACTTAACAGAAAGGAAATTTAGAACTTGTTACTAAAGAAATACAAGAAGTAAAGAGGTCAGATTCAGCCACTCATATGCAAAATAAAATGATACAGCTAGTGGTCTAGGAAGAAAAACCAAACTTGAGAGCAAAACAAGAGAGAAGATTGTCCAGTTGCTTCATTTCCTCCATTAAAATACTAAGGGCTTTGAGGACTCGGGTCATAAAGATCTCCTGCAGCAGAGATGATACTTCTTTACTCCATGACAGAAACACAGACAAGCTTGCTGTGTTTTGGTAGAAGGGAGATATAGCATAAGGAGAGTAAAACAAACAAGCTAAACATGTATTTTATGGTCTCAGAGGAGGAAAGCAGGAAGGAAAGAGTGATGTGACACGGATGGCAACTTCCTCCAACAAGGCTTAGTTTCAGAGAGAGGAAAGAATGATTTAGAAAAGTGAAGATAACATTGGAGGAACAGGGGGCTGTTTCCCAATTTCCTGTTCAGGTTTGTAAAAGTAGTTCATTCTTTTTTTTGCATGGGCAGGCACCAGGAAATCAAATCCAGGTCTCGGCATGACAGGCAAGAATTCGGCCACTGAGCTACAGCCACACTGCCCCAAAATAGTTCACCTTTTGAAATGCTCTTACCAACCTTGGCTTGGCAATACTTCCTGGAGATTGGAAAGAGGAGGGCTTCAGAGAAGCTGAATTTGAGATGAGGGTAGGGATCTCAGCATTCACTTTCAAATTATTTCACCTAATTATCGAGTTTTTAGTATATGTCTCTGTGTTAAGTGCCAATCTGATTCAATTTATCCAGAAAACAAATTACCCCTCTACTGCCAAATATGCAGGAAGGATAGGCACTAGCAAAAGAAAGGGAAAGGATCTAGATGCCAAACTTCTTCTTAAACAGACTTTCAAGCAGTCTTTCTGTTTTCAGCCCAGTATTTACCCTACCTTGCAGGGACTTAGTGCCTTTGATTCCTGAATCTTTATGGTTCTATGACAGTTACCCTTTTGCAACATTTGGCATCTCCCTCTACCAAAATTTAAGCTCCTACTTTTTCTTCTCTACTTAAATCAATTACCAGTCATGCATTTGCTTTCCATCTTCAAAAATTTGTTGACAGCTTTTCCATACCATTATCTCCTATGCACATTGTTATATTTTTGCAGTAGTTTTAGAAGGTGTGGTGGTTAAGTTAATGTGTCAACTTGGCTTGGTTATGGTGTCCAGTGGTTTGCTTAAGCAAGCACTGGCGTGACTGTTACTGTGAGATTATTTCATGGATTTAAATCATCAGTAAATTGATTGTATTTATGACTGACTACATCTATAATCAGCAAACGAGATTGCTTTCCACAAGGAAAGACATCTCATCTAATCAGTTAAGGGTCGCAAAAGTAGAACTGATTATTTCAGCAGTCAGAAAGAATTTCTATCTCTACTTCAGCCAGCTTGCTTCTCCTGGGGAATTCACTGAAACCTCCATCAGAATTCCCAACTTGCAGCCTGTGCTATGGAATTTGGTCTTGCCCCAATCCGCACAGTCACATAAGCCAATTCCTAAAATAAATCTTATATTTGTGTGTGTGTAGTGTGCACATGTGTGCATGTGTGTATACATATATCATGTCAGTTCTGTTTCCCTGAAGAACACTGACTAATACAGAGTAAATATGAATTCATCTCTCATACTTAACTAGAAATCTCCTTCTTATTTTTTTCTCATAATGCCTAGAAGTTTGTTCATGTCAAATGACTTTGAACAAAAAGTTCAGTTTGAAAAAACTGAAGTGACAAAAACAATTAGGGCTTTACAAGCATTCCAGCTGAGCTGAAAGTGAGACTCAGAACACAGTATTATTAGGAGTTTAATCACTATCAAATGGTGTCACACTGATTAATGTGTAAGAAGAAAGCCTTTGGAATCAAGTAAATCTGGGTTCAATTTGGGCTCTTCCACTTATTAGTTGTATGACCTGGAAGAAATAGTTGTATGTTCTTCCCTTGTAAAGTGAAGGCAGATAATGCTTTTCTGACAGTTTTTGAGAGATGAAATTAGAAAATATAAACTATTTAATCTAAAACCTAGCACATACATGGAGCTTTATACATGATAGTTATTATAATAAATATGGTTTAGTAATCATAACATTTTGCACTGTTGAAGAGTATTGCTTTACACATGAGTGAGCAATTTTAGGAGACTCAGACAGAAGAGGGATGCTGCAAGAAACATAAAGATAAAAGACTCAATTCTAAGATTTCATCTCTATGAAGTCCCCTATTTCTATTCTACTCCACCTGCCTTCAACTCTATTATATTGTAAAAATAATAAAATAAAAATACAACAGAAACATGAATAAAAGAAATATCTATTATAAATATGCTCTGTAAACATACAAAGCTATGTGACTCAAGAACATAAGAACTGAAATATCTATCATATTAATAAATGTAAACAGGTTTAATTCACTTACTAAAAGAAAAATATTTCTTATTGGTTCACAAAGCAAACCACAGCTGTATTTTTAATTGTTTTGCATGGGCAGACACCAGGAATGGAACCCAAGTCTTCAGCATGGCAGGCGAGAATTCTGCCACTGAGCCACTGTCCCACCACCCCATCCCCACCTGTATTTGATACAAAAGAGAAGCACCTAAAACAAATTGATCCAGAAAGGTGGAAAATAAAAGGTTGGGTAGATATCACACATGACTTTATAATGGGTGTCCCAGAATGAAAAGAGGAAACAGAAAAAAAAAATGTTTCAAGAAAAAATTACTATGTTTTCCCAAATTTAATGAAAACTATAAACTCACATATCCAAAAAGACCAATGAACCCTGAGGAGAAATAACATAGGAAAAAAGCACATCAGGGTGCAGCATAATCCAATTGCCAAAAACAGTTATGAAGAGAATATCTTAAAAACAGTCAAAGGAGAAAAGACACCTTACATACTAGAGAAGCAAAAACAAGAAACTCAGCAGACTTCTATTTAGAAACTAAGCAAGCCAAAACACATGAAGTGACATCTTTAATGTTCTGAGGGGAAGAAATAAGTTGTCACTCTAGAACTCTGTTCCTGGCAAAATATCTTTCAAAAATGAAGATGGAATATATTTTATCAGAGTTTTAAAAAATCCAAGAAAACTTATTCCCAGCAGGCACAAAAGAAATGGTCAGGGAGAAGTAAAATCATAACAGATGGAGAGACTTGGATCTACACAAAAGAAGAAGAGTTTTAGAAATAAACATGTGGGAAAATACAAAAATTGTAATGTCTTTTTAAATTGACTGTTTAAAGCAAAATGATAATGTATTATGGAGTTCAGGAGATATATAAGTAAAATGTCTGGGGGCTTTGGGAGGGGATTAGTTGTGGCGCCGCCCATGAGGTCCTTGCAGTTTGGAGGAAGGCAGCCCGGGCGGTGGCCCCTTCACCTTTCCAGCTACATCTTCTTGTCACTTGCCAGCTGCCTGACCAAGAGCAGGGAGAACCAGGCTCTTCCTATGGTGTCTGTGTTGAGGGAAACACACTCAATTACTGCCAAAATGTGGAGGCTATTGTAACCTGTAAGGTCTCTAGCATCAATTTACACTGTGCCAAAGTACATATCCTATACATGGGGTCCGCATCACTAAGAACTCCTTTCCAGGAACTTATCCTGCAAGGAAGATGTACAAGCTACTGAAAAAGACAACATTGAAATGTATAAGAGTTTTCGCCCAGGTGACATTGTCTTGGTCCAAGTGCTATCCCTAGGTGATGCACAGTCCAAATACCTGCTGACCACTGCTGAAAATGAGCTAGGAGTGGTGGTGGCCTACAGCAAATCAAGTGTCCAGATGGTCCTTATCAGCTGGTGTGAGATGCAGTGCCCCAAGACTCATACTAAAGGATTTCAGAAAGCAGCACGAGTGCAGCCTGAATTCTTGCAGACTGACAAAACCTTATTTTACCCAATGGAAGGGATTAAGTTTCTGAGAGTTCATGTATGAAAGTAACACCAAGATGCCATTGTCTTTATTCAAACATGTGGGGTCAGCTTCAACCACCCCTAGAAAAATTTGTGGGAAATGTGCTCTGTAGATGGGAATTTTTCTTAAAATTTTCTTTTGGAGACACCAGAAAACAAATTGTGCAATGTTGGAAATAACCTATTCCTCCTGACAGTCCTTATAAATGTTTATTTTTTGCTGTGACAAAGAAAATACATTTACTGAAGAGATTTATGGATTCTGTTATTCTTGAGCAGAGATAGGAATCAAAGTGGTATCATGACAGAGCAAGGGTTTTCCCGGTTTCATGCTGTAACTGACAGGTATATGTGCTTTCTTGTTCTGGACAAAGCCTGATCTCCAATCCTTGTTATATTTTGGGGAGTCCTCAGCCTTTGCTTATTGTGTATTCACTGGGACAGCTACTTTATATACATTACCTTGTTGAGGGAGATGATGTTTTAGTGAAAATTACAAACAGGTGTTCCTCTGGCATGTGTGTAGTTTCGAAAATAATTTGGGAAACAGTGTGATGGTTTGAAAGGATTATATGCCCTAGGAAGCCATGTTTTAATCCTGATCCAATCTTGTGGGAGCAACCGTTTCTTTTAATCTCTATTCAGTACTATAGGTTGGAAACTTGATTAAGTTATCTCCACAGAGATGTGACTCACCCAATTGTGGGTATTAACCTTTGATTAGATGGAGATGTGACTCCACCATTCCAGGTGGGTCTTGATTAGTTTACTGGGATCTTTTAAAAGAGGAAGGATTTTGGGAGAGAACAATGAGATAGCAATGAGTACTACCAGAGCCCATGCAGCTAGAGACCTTTGGAGATGAAGAAGGAAAACACCCCCTGAGGAGCTTCATGAAACAAGAAGCCTGGAGAGAAAGCTAGCAGATGTCACCATGTTCACCACATGCCTTTCCAGTTGAGAGAGAAACCATTTACTTCATCAACCTTTGTTGAGTGAAGGTAACCTCTCATTGGTACCTTAATTTGGACATTTTTACAGACTTGCTTTAATTGAGACGTTTTCATCACCTTAGAACTGTAAACTTGCAACTTATTGAATTCCCCTTTTTAAAACCACTCCATTTCTTGTATACTGCATTTGGCAACTAGCAAACTAGAATGCATAGTATTACTAACATAGTGTTTATTAAACCTTAATTTAATGGGAGACAGACCACTTTCATGGGAAGTGGCTAGGGAAAGATTTGTGACATGAGAAAAAAGGAATTAAAGAACTTAGATGAGTGAAATGAAGACACTCAAAGCAGAGAGAGAAGACCAAGCAAAGTGCAGAAGTAGAAAGGAATACATAAATTTAGGGATGCAGAAGGAATGAGAGAAGTATGGAGAAGCTGCAGAGGGAATGAGAATGACAAATGTAAGTTGTTACCTGTTGAGCTGTTATTCAGAAAGCCCAGTCTGCTACACATAGTGACAGTGACTGAGGGTGAGCTTTGGCATGAGTCCCCTGGGTTTGGCCTTTACTTGCTAGCCTTGAGCAGGTTTTTTTTTTTTTTAATTGAAATTTTGGAGATAATTGTAGATTCACAGTCTGCTGCAAGAAATAATACAGAGAGACCCTTGTACACTTAGCCCAGTTTTCCCCAGTGGTGACACCTGGCAAAATTACAGTCAGGATATTGATGTTGATTCTAGAGCAACTTGCTTTTATCACTTTAAGTCTGTTTCCTCATTTGGAATAGTATGACCTACCTCATCACGGTATTGTGAGGAAGAAATGCATAATAGTGCTTAGTACATATTAGTTTTATTGTGATATATGAGTGTTTTATATCTCTGATTGCCATCTCAAGTATCTACAAAAGGTAGGCCTTATTCTAGACACTTTCATTCAGTTTGCCTAATCAGTTCCTTCTCTGTGGTTACTTAAGAATTTAGAGAAATACCTGTGTTAAATATCTTTATGTGTGTCTGTGATTCTTTTGTAACAATATATTTCTAGAGAGGTGGAATTCTGGGTCAAAGAATGTAAGTATTCTAAATTTTGATTCTCCAATATTGTTTTCCAAAAATGCTCTACCAATTGATTCTTTCACCAGCAGTTAGCCATTTTATGTCATCTCTGAACCTTCAGTGACCCTGTAAAGTAGTACTCATTTCCATGTTTTACAGAGAAGGCAGCTAAAACTTAGGAAGATTAATTTACTTACTCCAAGTCATACATACATACATACATACATTGAGCCAGCAGAGCAATATTCAACGTCTATCTTACTGTAAATTTCATGTACTTTGTCCTGTGCCATGGTGCCTGTATTATGCCAATTTCTAAACAGAACTTTGGGCATGCCAGTCAAGTCTCTCCATACTGGCATTGGTTCAGTAATCATGAGAGCTTTTTTTGGATGTCATGCACTCATTCAATACATTTATATTGAACAACTACAGGTGTACTTCGGAGATATTGTGGGTTCAGTTCCAGACCACAGCAATAAAGCAAGTCACCAACTGTTTGGTGTCTTCAGTGTGCAATAGCATTATGTCTAATAAAACAATGTACATACTTTAAAAATAAAATAAAACATATGATAAGAATAGCAGAAAGGAAACTAAAGGTAAATGGGAGTATGTTATATAAGATTCCTAAAATATGTGAATTTTTCTAAGATAGGACACAAGAGTATGAACCATAGAAAAGTAATAAATTGGTCTTCATCTCATTAAATCCTTTACTCTTTGAAAGATCATAAAAATACAAACCACTATTGATAAAAATACAAACCAGAGAATAGGAGAAAATAGTTACAAAATGTATCCAATACAGGACTTTATCCAGAGTACATAAGAACTCTTATGATTCAATGATAAGAAAAGAAACAACCTGATTTTTTTAAGTAAGGAAAATATTTGAACACTTCACCAAAGAAGACAGATGAACCTCACCTGAAAATTGATCAGTACTTAGAGAAATGGATATTTAAGTCACAATGAAATTGCATACCACCACATACCTATTAAATGGCTGAACTAAAAAGATTGAGAATACCAAGTATTTACGAGGATGTGAAACAACTGGAACTTTCCCTTGCACATTGCTAGTAGATTATAAAATGGTACAAATACTGGGAAAAGAGTTTGGCACTTTCTTCTAAAGTTTCAACATATGCTCATGATACAGTCCAGCAATCTCACTTATAGGTATTTACTCAAAAGAAAATTTAAAATATATAACCACGAAAAGATTTACACCCAAATGTCCATTACAGATTTATTTATAAATTTTTATTTGCTTGTTTTTTGCTTTTTTGTTTTGTTTTGCTCTTTGTTTTGTTTTTTGTTTATTTGTTTATCTTTATTTATTTGTTTCCAAACTGAAAACAGCACAACATTCATCTACTGGTAAACAAATAAACAAATTGTGGTACAGTTATTCAATAGAATTTTACTCAACAATAAAAAGGAACAAAGTACTGATACACATACAATAGGTAATTTCAAAATCATTATTTTTATTATTTCAATTATTATGAAAGAAGTCAGACAAAAAGGACAACATATCTTATTATTCCATTCATATGAAATTCTAGGAAAGTCTCAAATATAGTGGCAGAAAGCCCATTGCTGGTTGCAGTGGGCCAGAATGGCACAGAGGATTAACTGCAAAGGGGCACAAAGGAACTTCTTGGGTAATATGAATGTTTTATATTCTGATTGCAGAAGTAGCTACAATATTGCATACATTGGTCAAACTCATTGACTGTACACTTAAAATGGATTCATTTTTTATATGTCAATTACGCCTCAATTAAGCTTATAAAAGATTAGAAAAAAAAGTAAACCAAAGGAAAGTAGGAGAATTAAAAAGATAAAAGCAAAAATTAACTCATTTAGAAAGCAGTAAAACAGTAGAATAATAAATCAAATTGTTGGTGATTTGTAAAAGTAAATAAAATTAAATGAAAAATTGGAAATTGAGAGTGCCCAAAACAAAGCTTACAAAGGAAAAATAACCTTTGAAACAGAGGAAATTTTAAAAATCATAAGACACTGTTATGTGCAGCTATATAAAATTGTAAAGCTACCTGAAAAAGTTAATTTTTAGGAAAATCTAATTTAATAAAACTGATGCTATAAAAGAGAATGTTTAAACAGAATAATTTTCATAAAAGAAATAAAGGATTTTTTCAATAGTATTCTCAAGAAAGCATCAGGCACAATCTCTTTCCAAGAGATTTCCACCAAACCCTAAGGATAAGATAATCCCAATGCTATTAAAATGAAGGAAAACTTCCAAAAATATTTTATGAAGCAGTATAAGAGTGATAAAATGTAAAGATTGTATGAAAAAGCAAACTATCAAACATCTCTATTATATTGACAACAGTATCTGAAATAAGATATTTGTAAAAAAAATCCATTAACACTTTAAAATATTAATACAACTTGACAAGATATAAAATATTTTTACAAACTCAATAATCAAAATAATTTTTACTGGCATATAGTTAGACTAGCAAATCAATGCAACAAAATAAAAGTCTAACATCTGAAACAAATGGCCCTTTAAGTAAATGGTGTTGAGACAACTATGTAACTATTTAGAAGACAAAATTATATCCATGCCTCATACCACACACTAGGATGAACTCCAAATAGATTAAAGATCTAAATGTAAAAAATAAAACAATGCAGTTGAAGAATTTTTTTCTAAGCTAAAAGTTGGGAAGATCTAAAATCCAGGAACTGAATAACTAAAGATTGATATACTCACCAAAATTAAAAAAAAAAAAAAAATCTGCATAATATAAAACCACCACAAACAGAGTCATACCACAAATGAAAACCAGAAAAAATCATTGCAACTCATATTTCAGACAGGGACTAAATAAAGAAAATCTAGAATTAAAGATATGAATGGCTCATAACTCAAGAGGACAAAGGATACGAATAGACATGACACAGTAAAAAAAAATTCAGATGGTCCTTAAACATATAAATAGATGTTCTACTTTACTGATAATAAAATAAAAGCAAGTTGGAATGATATTAAGATGCTATTATCATCAGTTTGACAAAAAAATTAAAAGTCCAGGAATTTGATATGTTGTTGAGAAAATAAGTATTGTCATACACCACTTTTGGGAATGTTGTATGCTTCTACCTCAAATAAAGAGACTTGCAATTATCTGATGAGAATATTCCTTGACATTGAAACCTGCTTCTAGGAACTGATCCCACAGATATACCTGCACAAGTATGAAATGATAAATATACAAAGTTATTTGTTGCAGCCTTGTTTGTAATAAGCAGAAACTAAAACAACCCATGATCAGAAATATAGGACTAGTTGAATAAATTCTATAGTATATCCACATGGTTCAGTATTAGAATCACACTAAGAATAACAAAAATTTCTGTTTCTCCTAGAGGGACCAGCCTCTCCAGAACATTAGCTAATTCCACCTCCCTACCCCATGCTATTAACAGCCCCTTCCAACATGAAAAAGTTAGAACAGGTATAGCCCAATACCCCTGAAGAACGGGCTAGAAAGATCAAAGGTAATGTTGGAATTATACAGAGAAGGTAGGGTTTAACAAATGAGTATGATTGCTGAATCATTATATTGATATTTCTTTTAGTCTCCAGTATCTTAGAGCAGATTGAAGTAAAACCTAAAATGGAGGAACTGTAACCTATACCAAACTCTGAAATCTGTTCTACAACTAATTGCTGTGTTGTGTTGTGCTGTGAAATATATTGCATTTTGTATATACATATTATTTTTCACAAAACAGAAAAAAAAAGTCAATTGTGGTGATAAAAAAAAAGTATTTATTCCTTCTAGCCTCCAGTCTAGAGCAGCAAGAAGGAAAAATCTGAGAAGATGGTATGATAGCCCATGACAAACTCTGGGATCTGTCCTGTAACCACTTGTTGAAAATTGCTTTGAAATCTATTGCTTTTTCCTTTCTTTGCTCTGTATATTACACAATTAAAAAAGTTTTTAAAAAATAGTAATAGGGATCATATAGAGTAAAATAAATAGGGTAGATGAAAATATTATTAGTAGTCAATAGAGGGAGGAGTAAGGGGTATGGGACGTATGAGTTTTTTGCTTTTTTTGTTTTTCTTTTTATTTATTTTTCTGGAGTGATGCAAATGTTCTAAAAATGATCATGGTTTTGAATACACAACTATGTGATGATATTGTGAGCCACTGATTGTATACCATGTATGGGATGTATGTGTACAAAGATATGTCAATAAAAATATTTTAAAAAAAGAATTTAAAAAGTCTCTGTTTCTCTCTCTACTGTTACAGAGATAACTTAACATAGACCATTAACCAAAATGTATAAGAAATGTGGAGGAACCTAAGAAACATATTTGCTAGTATCTTCTATAAAAAACACTGCAGAGACAAATAAAAAGTAATGAAATGCTTTTCTGCATTGGTGGGGGTAACAAGGTAGAAAGGAAATGAATGTAAGCAAGAGTTCTCAATGTATAGTATATACATTTTTTATATCATTTTGAGTTTCTAATCATGTAAGTGAATTATTTTTTAAAAGAAATTTTTAAATCGAAAAAAAACCCTGAATGATGCATTTTAAAACTAGGAAAATACACGAATCAATTAAATACAAACTTTTACTGATTTTGGCCATATTACCATTATAGAAAAGATTACTTTAAGATGTTAGAGTACAAACTTTTTTTCTTTTGCATGGGCACGTGTCAGGAAATGAACCCAGGTCTCCGGCACAGCAGGCAAGAACTCTGCCACTGCACCACCATCACCCACCCAGCTAGAGTACAACCTTTTGCCTATACATTTTTAGTGAAATGAATTCCAAGATTAAAAAGAACTACAGGGAATTTTTAAATTCCCCTCAGTAATTTTACTGTTTGAACAGTAATGATATTTGAAGCTACTTTGTAGGCTAAAGTAAAAATGTAATTGTTCTAGTTTGCTAGCTACTGGAATGTAATATACTAGAAATGGAATGGTTTTTAAAAAGGGGAATTTAATATGTTGCTAGTTTACAGTTCTAAGGCCAAGAAAATGTCCCAATTACAAGAAGTCTATAGAAATGTCCAATCTAAGGCATCCAGGTAAAGATAACTTGGTTCAAGAAGGACAATGACGTTCAGGGTTTCTCTCTCAAGTGGAAGGTCACATGGCAAACAGAGTTTCTCTCTCATCTGGAAAGGGACCTGATGAACATGGTCAAGGTTCCTCTCTCATCTGGAAGGGCACATGGTGAACACGGTGTCATCTGTTAGCTTCTTCTCCTGGTTTCCTGTTTCATGAAGCTCCCTCGGAGATGTTTTCCTTCTTCATCTCCAAAGGTCAGGGGCTTGTGGACTCTCTGCTTCCTGGTGCTGCAGCATTCTCTGCTCTCTCTGAATCTCCTTCATTCTCCAAAATGTTTCATCTTTTATAGGACTCCAGAAACTTCTCAAGACCCACCCAATTGGGTGGAGACATGTCGTCATCTAATCCAGTTTAACAACCAACCTTGATTGAATCACATCTCCAGGGAGATGATCTGATCAGTTTCAAACTTATAGTATTGAATAGGGATTATTCTACCTTTATGAAATGGGATTCTGATTAAAACATGGCTTTTCTAGGGTACATACATCCTTTCAAACCAGCACAGTAATTATACTAATGATGTAAGGAAATAAGATTTTCAGTGGAAGAGAAAACAGATACAGTTATGAGGTTAAAGAAATTAACATCATAAATAACACAGTCTTGAAACAATTATAAACATGAACATGAGCTCAAGTTTTTAAAAAACATACTTTTTTTTAGTTTTGTCCCCTAAAATGACTTAGGAGAAATGTCACCTCCAGTAGCAATAAGAATGCTAAATTCTCAAATTGTGGTCTCTAGCATCATTTCCAATTACATGATCCTTAGTCATTGGAAGAACTTGCTTACTCTTTTTGTGGAACACAGAAGACAAAGATGAGCCCAGGACATCTTGTTATGGCAGTATATAAGAAGTTATTAAATAGTATAAACATTAAAAATAATTATGCCTGATTTGTGACAATTCAAGCAGCCAAAAAAATTAATATGGGGGCCAAAATTTATGAAAGCAATTAAAAAATCTATTAATTCATTATGTTACTCAGTAAAATGAAAGCTAGAAAAAAACACTAAATTGTTATCATTTAAGGCAGGTGTTAAATAAACCTCTTACCTTGAAAACTGATTTTTTTCAGTTTTGAAACTCAGGTGATTAAATGGAGAGAATTAAGTATTTACCCTCCCACTCTAGTAGAAACTTTATTTAATGGGAAACAAATGCCCTAGTTGGTGAGGGATCACTCTACTTTGCCGAAAGTATCCCTTTCCCTATAGCAAGAATGATGGATTTGGAAAGTCATCATTAAATAAATAAATTGAATAAATAATTACAGAATTATCTATTGGAGCAGGGATTATCAACTGGGGATATTAAAATTAGGTAAAAGACTGTTAGGCAACTGAATATTTGTCTAGGATCAAAGTACACCTCTAAGATGTCTTTACCTTAGCAAAAGGAAAAACTAATGTATCACAGAAGGATCAGATTCTCTTTACCTTAATCCAGTAGTCAATTTTATTATCACTAAGGTGAGCTGGAGACTACTATGTGCTTTCTGATTTTATGCAACGTGAGGCACACAACACCATTTATGGTGTATTAGAGGCAAATTCATTTCTCTTACGTCCCCAGGATGTAACTTCCTTACCTTAAGATGTAACTTCCAGGAAGCAAACAGACAAGATATAGAAGGTAGGACAAACATTCTGCAGCACAATTGTCCTATTGTCTTCAAACTGTCAATGTGATAAACAAGGGACTAGGCTGATTTAAAAGAGACTTTAGGGATATGACAAGTTGATAATGGAATGACCTAGTCCTGGAAAGGATATTGGTTTAGGCAAGTCAGCACATAAAAAAGTATTTTGGGAGTTCAACTGAGGAGTTTTAATCTGGTATTAGATGGTATGAAAGTTTGCTAAAGTGGAAATCTGGTGATTGTTGTTTGAGAAAAAGTTATAAAATAATATGTAAAATTCTTCAAGCTGTAATTTAAGATTATTGTATTTCATGCACTTCATTTTATGTATGTTATAGCTCAATAAAAGTTAAGCAAACAAAAACCAAACACCAAAAACAAACACAAATGTAGACCTAGCAATTCCAATACTAATCATACACCCCAAAGAAATGCATATGCATATTTATCAAGGCACATATACAAGAATATTTACAACTGCCCTATCATAATCTTTAAAAAACATAAACCACCAAAATGCCCATTAACAACAGGTTGAATAAATAAGTTTTGGTATGGTCACCAAATAGAATACTATACATCAATGAGAATAAACAAACTACAGCTCATGCAATAATATGAATGAAATCTCATGAATATAGTATAGAGTGAAAAAAGAAACAGACTAATGGGTATATGTACTGTTTAAATACATTTATATTTAAAGTTTACACTAAGGTAAAATTAATCTATGTTACAAAAAATACCAAAATAGTGGTTTCCTTTAGGGGAGGGTTAAGAAGTGACTAGAAGGAAACATCAGGAGCATCTGGGGTGCTGGCAATGTCTTATTTCATGACCTGGGTGCTGTGTTCAGCTTGTGAAAATTCAAGGATTTTATACTTTCAATTCTTTACAGTTATGACTGGCGTATTTTCATAACACTTCCAGGAAAACTTTGCTACAATATGTACATGGTATCTATACATATTGTTTGTTTGTTTTGAGTACAAAACAAACATACATGTGAGCATATAGATATATACATATAACTGTGGAATCTTGGGTGATAAAAATATTATGAAGTTTTTAGTTGTGTTTTGTCTTTTATCATTTTCTATAATGCACATGCACTGCTTCTATAAAAATAATGGAATAACAGACTGAATTAAAGAAAGTATGACAAAATGTCAATATTCATTAAGTTAGAGTGTTAAAGCTGCTTTCTGATATATTGTCATACTGCAGATAAAATAAGATAAAATTTAAGCATCTAGCAGTGGCATATTATGAGGTTCCATAAATGATAACTCCTCCTCTTTTCCATAATCTGAGAAATGTTGATGGCCCGACTAAAGTTGAAATCCACTAATTATGAAAATTAAGATTATAACATTAATAACACAACTGTCACCAATACTTCTGAGCAAGTTTGAAATAGGAGCAGAAAGACAGATAATTTAATTGGTCCATATCAGACCTAAGAAGATCTGTCAAAGCATCAAAGCATAAGATGTTGCATCATTAAAATAATGAAGGGGCCATTGAAGGAGTTGACTTTTAGGATCAGTTGGGGTATAAAAGGAAAATAGAAAATTGATAAACTGTGATAATAGCAGTCTAGGAATTGGAAATGTGATATACACAGGTAGAGAATCACAAGACATATATAGCAAAAACGGAAGGGAAAAAAAGAAGCAAAGACTCCAGCAAAGCTGTTGTATTAGTTAGGGTTCTCTAGAGAAACAGAATCAACAGGGAACACTTGCAAATATAAAATTATAAAAGTGTCTCACGTGACCGCAGGAACGCAGAGTCCAAAATCCACAGGGCAGGCTGTGAAGCCGACGACTCCGATGGAGGGTCTGGATGAACTCCACAGGAGAGGCTCACCAGCCGAAGCAGGAATGGAACCTGTCTCCTCTGAGTCCTCCTTAAAGGGCTTCCCAGGATTAGATTTAGCATCACTAATTGCAGAAGACACTCCCCCTTAGCTGATTACAAATGGAATCAGATGAGGATGCAGCTGACGTGATCATGACCTAAACCTATGAAATGTCCTCATTGCAACGGACAGGCCAGAGCTTGCCCAATCAGATAAACAGACACCACAACTTGGCCAAGTTGACACGTGTCCCTAACCATGACAGTTCACCCCTTGTCAACTTGGCACCTATATATATATCACCTTAAACCATACTTAATTTCCAAATGAAAACAAATAAGCACGCATTTTTTTTCTTTTACCTGACAATACTCAACTGACCTGCATATAACTGGAAACACATTAAATCTCTCCAGAATAGGGCGCAAATCCTTGGGCAACATTCATTCTTAAACTTGATATCTTACAACTTAAATAGTATAACATGAACTAAACAGCATTACAATCCTCGTTTCTGTAACTGATCACATGGTCGAAGTTCATATTTATCACTTCCTTCTTCCACTACCCATTCCATGTTCCCTTTACCCTCAGCAAGCACTTCAGCTGGCCGTGGTTCTTTGCCTGGTGGGGTGACCCAAACCTTCATTCCTGAAGTTTCAGAGCCATTAGTAGTCCTGCCTGGATTGTGTTGTTGCAGTTTTCCATTGATTTTAATCA
>PVIY010014198.1:0-57088 GCA_004026745.1 Myrmecophaga tridactyla | reverse complement strand
CGCGAGGGGCTGGGAAGAGGGGCGCACGCGGAGGGGGCGCCGCGAGGGGCCGCTGCGCGCACTTGCCAACGCGCGGCGCGCGGAGGGAGCGGCCGGCTCTCTCCCGCCTTCCCCAGGCCACGACGCGCGCGAAGGGCGGCGCGGACAGCGCGGAGAGGGGGTAGCGGCCGGATTGTTATTCTGCCATCGCCTGCGCCCGGCTCTGCCCTCAGAACCACTCCCTGGAAAACTCCACCGCGGCGAAGGTGCCGCGCGAGCCTCCCCCGGCCTGTGCGGGCGGAGCGCGCAGGGGGAGGGCGCCGACGAGCCTCCCCTAGGCCGGCCCCCGGCTGAAGCCGAGGCGGTGCGCGGCGGCTGACGGCTGCCCCGGGAGCCCGGCCGGCGCCCGCCGGGTGAGTGTGCGGCTCCGGGGCTGACGCCCGGGCGGGAGCGGGCGGCGCGAGGGGCTGCGGTGCCGGCCGGGAGGGCTGGGGTGGCGCCGCCGCTGCCGGGGCTTTTTGGACACCGAGGCCGTTCGCGTGGACAGAGGGGACACGGCGGGGGCGCCCGGGAGTCAGCGCCCCAGTGCGCCCGGCTCTCGCCCCACCCGCACCGCGGCTCCACCTGATCGGGGTGGGGGGCTGCCGGGGGAGGGGCGGCCACTGGCTTCCGCCGAGAAGCCTGCAGGAGGGATGGGGACTTGATAAAAGGAGGCGGCGGAGAGGGGAGAGGGAAAGAGAGCTAGGGAATGTAGAGAAGGTTGCGGGCTGCACAGGCTGCACTGGAGGCAGCGAGGGAGGGAGCGTCTCGAGGCTTAATTAACCTCGAGAGGCCCGAATCTCCCCAAACTGTTGCTGGGTACAGCGGGGTCCTGGAGATGTCGTGGAGCGGAGAGATGGCAGAGAGGCTAGGGAGGGCGTGACAGGGGCGGGCTAGCAGGATGGGCGCGCTCCAGAGCCTCGGAGACTTTCCTTTCCTTGGAGCTTGGGTGTCCGTGGGGAGGGACATGGTGGCCTTGATGTCTCCGAAGTATGTGGAGCCAAGAGCCAAGCTCCTCCGGGGCCGGCTGGGGTCGGACTGCAGCCTAGGATGGGACATTTGGAGTGGGGGAGGGGCCAGTCTCAGGCATACCTGGGGACTCTGAGAGTTGGACACCGAAACTGAAGGGTATGTCTGCGCCCCTTGCAACACCCAGGAGACAGGATGGGCTGATCAGCCACAGGTGGTCCTTGTGTCCTGCAGGCGAAGGGTGGTGCAGGCTCTGGCTACCCAGCGGAGGAGGAGCTGCTGGGCGAAGGAAAACTGAGCTCCATTTGGGGTTAAGCTGAGAAGCTAAAGAGGTGCGGCAGACCTGGCCTGGAGGATGGGCTCTAGGGGTGTTGCTGTGCTTCCGTCTCTCTCTGTCCTTCCTCCCCCACCAAATGAACAGGAAGGAAAATGTCAGCTGGGCTTTGTGCTCTGTTCCCCTTGCTGCCGCAGCTCCCATCTGTTGAAGCCAACGCAGCTTCTAATTGGGCGACTGGCAGGGTCGGGAGGGGGTGGGCTGTGCCCAGGGCTCACTGGCTAGAGATGGACAGCCCGTCCTCCTGCTTGAAAACCCTAGGAGATGGGGAGAGTAGAGAGAAGAGCCTCCTTAGGCTAGGGCAGTAGGGGCGGCTACCAGTCAGCCTGGCCATATCATCCGGGAAGACCTGGGTCTCGCCGTGTACCCAGGCTGCTGGCAGGCTCCATGCCTGCTTCCCCACCAGCCTGGGAAGGGCTGTGGCCCGGTGCCTTCTCCTGAATGAGGACAGGATCTCCTACCACTGCCCACTGTGCCTTAAAGATCCCTTCAAAACAGCGCTGGGCGCAGGGATTTACAGAGCCCTGAGCTCCCCTTGCTACAGGGCCTTGTTGCTATGAGAAAAAAAGTCACATGCGGGCGGCCTGACCCACTTTCTTGGCCAGGTGCCGTCGTGGGGAGAACATGGAACTAGAAGGGCACAGTTAGGGGACCACGTCTCCTAGAGCTTATTCCTTCCTCTAGGCTGGCTCAGACTCAGTCTCTGCCTTCTTGCCTAGGGATTCCTCTGGACCCGGGATTGGGACCTCCCTGTTTGGAACAGATGGCACTAAAGGATTCAGCATTGGGGACTGAGATCTACCCAGAGTCTGGCCACCGAAGAGCATGCCCCCAATCCACTCTCTCTCCCTGCACCAAGCACCAGTGTCTGCTAAAACAAATTGCACCCAGGCTGGGACAGCAGTTTCCCTCACAAACTCCACAATTCCTTCCTCACTACCCATTCTTTTCTTCCCCTCTGCTTCCTTCCTTCAGTCTCTCTCTCCCCTTCATTCTCTTTCCTCCTGAAGCATTTCATCATCTCTCTTTCCCCTCACAGGTCTCTTCCCCTTCTTTCAACCTCCTCCTTCTCCCACAGACTTCCCCCTCCCTCCCAGGTCTCTGTCTCTACCTTTGTCCCTTTTCTGCAAACTGCAGCTGAAACCACAAGCCAGGCATTTGGGTGGGCATGTGAGCGCAGCTCCTGAGCACCCTGACAGTGGGAACACATCCACTGTTAGCTTTGCTGCATCCCCTTGGCAGAGGAGCCAGGGCCAGTGGGCCTGACAACTGCATTTCCCTGGCCCTCATGTCCCCTACACTCCGCCATTTACTTACATTGTCCCTCCCACCATTTACCCTTATATTTTTATTTAAAAGGAAAAAGAGAATCCATTGCTTTTTTTTTTTTTAATGGATTCAGTCAACAACTATTAATTGAGCACCTACTATATGCCTGGCACTGTTATAGGAGCTGGGGATATGGTGATAAATCTCTATCCTTCAGGGTTAAGAGTGTTTGTTTCTGGGCTCTCCAACAGGTTAGTTCTGTCTGGCCAGGCTCTTTCAAGACCCACAGTGTGGGAGAGGGTGAGGAAGGTGTGCAGACAATCCTAAGGAGTTGTCATTGCCGTCATCATTGTCACCATCATGATCACCACACTGAATAAATTCTAACCAGCCCAGCCCGTCTCCTTATAGTGCTCAAGGCGACCCAATTCTTACTGACCATCTTGTCCTTAAGACATTTCAATATCTCACCATTTGTCTGGGCAGCCAGGGCTGCTTAGAAGGCTGGTGCCTCAGACTGAGAAGGGGAAAAGAAACAACTTTATTTTTGTGCACCTACTAAGAGCCAATCTGTTAGAAGCTTTACAAAATTTTTCTCATTTTGTCCTCATGAAAATCTTCAAAGGTATGCATTGTTATTCCTGTTTTATAACTAAGGAGATTGAAGCCCAGAGAGAATCAACTACTTGCCATGAATGAGCCTTGTCTTACAAATTAGAGTAGGAGCCTTCCAAGGGTAGGGGCAGTAATACAGGCTTTCACCCAGTACAGAGCTCTCAGTGAGGAGGTCCTTGGGAGTGCTTGCCGAAAGATTGCATGAAAAAGCTTTCTCAGGTAACCAGGGAAGACTTCCTGGAGGAGTCAGGAGCCTGGGAAAGGAGGTAGGGAGGGCAGTGAATCTTTCTGAGCCTACGCAGATCTGTGACGATTTGTAGGCAGGGAGCCACCAACCGCACTCTCCCCCAACATCACCTGCATCCAGGTAGAGCTGGTGGGAAATCACTGTCTTCTTTCAGGGTATGGACTGTTCCATGGCAGTCTAGTGAGTCACGTCACTTGTGTCCTCAGCCTCCTCCTTCTCTTGTAAGCCTGACCTCCTTACAACAGCTCCAAGGAATGGGATGGAGATGGGAGGGCTTTACAGTCTGCAGGGACTACAGGGAAAGACAAGGATAATGGATGGAGCCTGGAAGGAGGCAGGAAAGGGGAGAATGTCCAAGGAACAGAAGAGAAGGAAAAAGACAAAGACAGATGAGAAACTGAGAAGCAAAAACAAAAAAACACAAAACGCATAGAACAAGAGACATATAAAAAAGACACAAGCAGACAGAAAGCAGCAGGTGATTGGATGATGAGAGGTCGAGACAGAGGGATGCCTTTGTCATATACTTCCCTGGATGCCCTGGGACTGAAAGCTCAGAGGCTAAAATATTTAGCAAGGTAGCCTCCTTCCGTCATGCATTCGTTCAATCAGCCAGTCTAGTCTTTTCTAAGCACCTACTGTGTGTTCTGCCCTGTCCTAGGAGCTAGTGACAAAGGGACAAATCAAATATTGTCTCTGCCTTCAGGGAATTCACAGAAAGAGTATAGATTCTGGAGCCATACTGCTGGGGTTCAAATCCAGGCTCTACCATTTCTAACTGGATGACATGGGACAAGTCATCTAACCTGTTTGCATGGGTTTTCTCTTCTATAAATGGGATTACAATAGCACCCTCTTCGTAGGGTTATTGTGAGGATCAGATGAGTAGATATGTGTAATGTAATGAGATTACGACAGTGCCCGGCATATGGGAAGTGCTATGTGAGTATTATTATTAATATCACTATTATTAAATGGTGACATCAGTCCTATGAACAGTAATGAAAGAAGTGCTATAATATAGGGAGGAATAGATTAAAAAGTGACTATCTGTCTGCACAGTAGAAAAGGATTCCCAAAGAATGTGATATTTGGGCTAAGGCTTGTAGAGGCATCAACCAGGCAAAGGCAGTAGGCTTGGGGACACTGGTGCTAAGGGTGTTTGAAGCACAGAAGTTGTATCTGAGAAGGGATTGTGTTATGTACATATTATCCTTTATGGGTACCAGTAATGCTGTTGACACATCCCACCTCTGCTTCTCCCTCTCCGGTGCTGGGAGCTGGGCTGCCGGTGACAGCTGACAGATCTCCTAGAACCTCCCCACGCTCTCTGGCCTGAGACAGTCAGCCTCCGGGTGGGGGACCTGCTGTGCTGGGTTGGGTCTCCCAGCCTCGGCCTCCTGGACATTTTAAGCCATCATTAAGCAGACTTTGCTCCAAACCCAGACCTCTGGCTTCGGGCACTTCCAGGGACTTAGGAGACAGCTTTCAGCTTTTAGGTGACTTTTCTCCGTACATTTCTTCCACCCACTCCATTCCCCATTTGATAGACTCAGAGTGTGGTCCCAGATGAAGAGCCAGGAAGGGTTCCTGGGGCAGTAACACTTTCTCAGCTTCCGCCTCTCCACATTGTAATGACACTAATTACAGTGGTGAGCATTTATTGAACACTTACTATATGCCAGGCACTGTACCTGCACTATCCCATTATATCCTCAAAAATATCCCTATTAGGTAAATATTATTATCTCTGATTTAATCATGAGGAAATGAGGGCGCAGAGAGGTTAAGTGTCTTGCTCAAAGACAGGTGGCCAAGTTTAAAACAAAACAGAACAAAAACTGGAATTGGGGTTTAAGTCTTCTGTCTGACTCCAGGATTCTTGCTCCTTAGCCAACCCCCAGAATCCAGCATTCTCAGGGCCTGGAAGGTCCTCTGGGAGTCCTCTAGCCCATTCTCCTCTCTTTCTCGGTAACAAGCTCTCCAACCCAATCCAAGCCAGTGGCTGCCTTTCCCCTGTTTGGGTCCTTCGGAGAGGGTCTCCCTGACTCCCTCCCCATCCAGGCCTTACAGGTCACAGCTCCTCAGGGTCCAACATTGTTTCCTTCTGTCTCAGCTAACTGCCTCGGTGGCCACCTGGAGCCAGTGGCCGCAGAGAAGCTGGATCCTAAGAGGCAGTCCCCACCGCTCTAATGGGAACCAGTGCCAGGAAGACTCATTGGTGACTCGGGAGCTGTGAGGGTGGCACACAGATGCCATGTAGTGAGGAGGGAACTGGGCAAGGCCGGGGACTGGCGCCTTCAGTGGAATGTCTCTAACAAGGCAGACTTATGTGTCTTGGGAAGAACAAGTGCAATCGTTCATATTTACAAACATCCCACAAGTCAGATCCTTCAGCGGTAGAAAGTATGGGAGAAGTGGGTAGCAAATGTTGGGCAGCCAGCCAGGTCCCCCAGGAAAAGTGGGTCTGTCTTATCTAATCTTTCCAGGGTGGCGGCGGTGCAAGGAGAAAAGGAGGAAGAAAGAAGGGCATCTGGCAGGAAAGGTTACTTCTGTTCCTCCAAAAAGTGTTCTCAAAATCATTATTCAGAGGCAGGTGGTGAAAGTGTCTGATTTTGGCCTGGGAGGGCAGAGGCGTTGCTGCCCAGCAGATGGAATGACCACAGAAAGGCAGCTGGCAGGCAAGCAGAAAGTGAAAGCCTTTGACAATTTGACGCTTTACCTTGCCTGGCCACCTCTCCCCCCCCCTTCCCCCCTCCCCTCCATACCAGCTTCTACTTCCCAACAGACCTTCTCTGGGATGATGTTAAGTGGTGCTCAGACAGCCTCGGGCCTCTGAGCCTCTGCAGGTCCTTTCCAGAGTTGGGCCCAGGGGTAGAGTGGTAGAACCCCACATCTAGAGGAGGCCTACGGAATTATCCTGACCATTGCCACCTCTGAGCGCAGCTGTGTCTCAGCCATCTTGGCTGCAAAGTGGGACTGGAGTCCTCATTCAGCAGCTATTTATTCAGCATCGGGGCCAGGCACCAGGGGTGAAGACTGCAGTGAGCAAATAGACAGAAACTTCTGCCCTTAAGGAGCTTATGGAAACAGACCATAAGTAACATAAATTAGTAAAATAAAGCATATTAGAGAGTGGTGAATGCTAAGGAGAAAAACACAGCAAGGAAGGGGGATAGAAGGGTGTGTGCTGGGAGGAGGGGAGGCTGTACTTTTGTACAGGGTGGCCAAGGGAGGCCTTGCCAAGGTGATTTGCTTGAGTAAGGTGAGGTGGCAGCAAGGCGGTGAGGAGTGGCAGGCACAGCTGACGCAAGGCTCTAAGGCAGGGGCATGCCCTGGGGTCTGAGGAGCACTGAGAAGGCCTGTGTGCCTGGAGTGGAGTGAATGGGGAGAGCAGTAGGAGATGAAGTCAGGTCCCAAGGCCAGGCCACGCAGAGCCCTGGGGCTGGGGTGAAGAGTTTGGCTTTTCTTTGAGTAAGATGGGAGCCTTTGTAGGGTTGGAGCAGAGAAAGTGGCATGACCTGACTTTTTAGAACCTGGGGCTTTTAATATTTCACCTCGAGGCTAATCGGGAAGTTCTCCTGTCTCTTCAGGCTCTCCAGCCATGGACATTGTTTTAGCCAGTCAGGACTGACTTACACCCCGAGTATTTTTTCTTTAGCCTTGTCCTAGGCAATGTGGGGTATGAGGTGGCAGAACAATAGAAAGGTAAGGCATAGTCTTTGCTGGTAAGGAAATCTACTGATCAGTTGGGGCAGCCAAACTTATACTCTCAAGAAATAATGAGGGAATAATACCAGACAGTATTTAGAACCAAGTGCTAAACTGTGTGATTTAGACTATAAATGTTATCAGAACTGTGAGCGCTGTGTGGGAGGATATAGGGAACGCTTCCTCGAGGAGGTGTGGCTGGAGAACCGGCTGTGGTTTGGATCTGCAGAGGGGAAGATTCTCAGGCATGGGAACTTGGAGCTCGTGAGGGTGGGGGTGAGGCCTGGGGGTGGGGGGAGAAGGAGGCTGGCTGGAGTGGAGGGTGCACAGATGGGAGGGAGGTAACAGGCATGTGCTCCCAAAGGCAGGGACTTTTGTCTCTGGAGCTGTCCCTTTCCCACCATCTGAGTTTCTGATTTCCACTTTCTATTCTCAGAGGACAAGGAGAGCAGCCCTGAGGAAAATGGGAATCCATCATCCAGACTCGCCCTCTCCTTCCCAGGGCCTATTGATCTGTGTTCCTTGAAGCCCTCTTGCTTGGAGAAGGCCCAATTTCCAAGTCTCAGGTTATATTTGTAGCTCTGCCCTCTCTTAATCCGTTGCCCTCCACCACCACCCGCCCACTGATGCCTGGGGCCCATTTCCTACCCAGTGTGCACCCAGCTTCTCTCTCCCTTCCTCTCACTGCCCACGTTCCTGAACTGTAGGGGACTCCTATAACATTCTAATTATATATCAAGTGGACCGGCCCCTTCTCCCACCTTTCTGCAGCCTGGGAACGGAGGGCCCACCGGCTGTACCCCAGGGGCTCCAGGCACGACCACCTCAGAGACCCAGGGATGAGCATGGGCTGAGGTTTCTGTCCTCATGACTCATAATCCAGGGAAGAGAACAAGAGGTGTGGAATGAGATGGGCCTGGGTTGGGGTCCACACACCTTAGCTACGTGCCCTTGGGCATTTTGCCTAACCTCTCTGAGCTTCAGTTTCCTCATCCATAAATCTGAGTTGTTAATAATGAGAGCTAACATGATTGAGTTATGATGCCCGGGGAGCTTTACCGCGTCATCTCATTTAATCCATATAACTCTGTGAATGAGATATTATTTTCCCCACTTTACAGTCGGGGAAACTGAAGCTCGGAGACATAAGCAACCTCTCAGGGCCGCACACAGCCAGCAAGTGGCAGCACCAGGACTCAGCTCCAAATCTTCCTGACTCCAGAGCCCTGGTTCTCTACTACTACATTAAATGAACTAATCTGTGTAAATTGCCTACTACAAAATAGAAATTCAATAAATGTTACTTCCTTTTCTCCTCAATTTCCCCAGGGTCGCTCCTCCAAAGAATAGCTTTCCCCTGCTGTATCACATTTCTTTTCCTGCATCCCCTGGGACATATGATACAAGTAGGAATGGGAATAAACTGCCAGTTTATACTGAGGAAAAAAAAGTAAGGCTGTAGGTAATTTGCATAAAATCATAAAACACCAGGGTCGCAATTAATACTCAAGGCACCTTTATCACCGGTTTTGTTATTCAGCCCCACTGGGACCCGGCAGTTAGCAGAGGATATCTCACAGAGGTGAGCACTGAGGTTGTCTTGTCTGGAGGAGAAGGAGAGGGGCCATCTCCCCCAGGGGCAGCTGAGAGCCTCTCTCATCCGTAAATGACAGGATTGGTCGAATGGGCCTGGACCAGTGCTAATGGGAGGATGGGAAGACCTGTGCATCCTGAACTGGGAACTGTTTCCAGCATCTGTTATAAATGATCTGGGGACCCTCTGGATGGCTCTCGGAAGCTGAGGTATGGAAGGCTAGGGTGTGGGAGGAGAGGCTGGTGTCTCAACTTCCTATTATACCTTCTCTCCCTGGTGCCCTGCCGAGGCGACGGGGATGGGCAATGGGGCAAATGGAAGCGAGGACATGGCCTTGGGGACCGTCGAGTTTAATTGGACACATCACTCACATGCATGCATGGATGCATGTGTACCCTCCTACACATGGAAGCTTGGCTGACCTTACCTGGAAGTAAGAACAAGGAATGAAGAGAAAAGTGCTAAGACTGGTGGCCTCTCCAAAACAGCCCCCATGTGTTCCTCCCTGGACCATTCCTCTCCCCCTACCCCTTGTGGGTAGACATTTAGCCCCATCTCTCTTCCCACTCCACCAGTACAGCCCAAGGCCACTATCATTCATACTTGATGGGCAGGCCCTAGAGTTCCTCTGGATTTCCTTGTAAGGATCCCCCAGAAAGGAGAAGAGAAGGCCAGGTCAGAGTCCTTTAGAACTGGTGGCAACCTGAGAGTCCTCTGGTCAGGTAGCTTTCAAAGTTTTTATAGAAATTGACCTATGTTTCAAATCTTTTGGGCTATGACAATTGTATGTCATAGGTCGAGTAATTGGCCCCCAAAGATGTCATGTCTTAATTCCAGAATCTGTGAACATCTTTGTATTACATAACAAGGAGGAATTAAGATGGTAGATGGAATTAAGGTTGTTCCACAGCTGACTTTAAAATAAGGAGATTATCCTGGATTATCTGAGTGGGCCCAGTGTAATCACAAAGGTCCTTTAGATGTGGAAGGGAATATATTCTGGAGCAGCTGGAAGGAAGAATATGAGAGGATCGCATGGTAGCCCATGACAAACTCTGGGATCTGTCCTGTAACTGCTCGTTGAAGAGTGCTTTGAAAACTATTGCTTTTTTCTTTCTTTGCCTCATGTATATATTATACAATTAAAAAGTTAAAAAAAAAAAACATATGGAAGGGAAGGCAGAAGTGATACCATGTGAGGAAGACTCTGCCGGCCCTTGCTGGCTTTGAAGCTAGAGGTGGGGCCCGTGAGCTAAGGAATGTGGGCGGCCCCTGGAAGCTGCGAGAGGCCTGAAATGGATTCTCCTCTTAGACTCCTGGGAGTAAAGGCAGCCCGGCCCTCACTTGGATTTTAGCGGAAACCCCTTTTGGAATTCTGACCTCCAGAACTCTCTGGTAATAAATGGGTGGTGTTTTAAGCCACTTAGTTTGCGGCAATTCATTACAGCAGCAGTAGGAAACGAACGCAATGTGGAATCTTTTAAAATATGAAATGGACGGTAGCGAGGCTGTAGTTGTAGATGGACCAGAACCACACTGACTTGGTCATCTCCTGACCTCCCAATGACCCTGGAGGAGTCCCTTCCTAACTCAGAGTCATCCAGTTCGAAATATGCTGTTTGAAGTACAACTTCTTCATTTTACAGATGATGGAAACAGGCTCAGAGACACGTGGCTTTGTCCAAAGTCACCTCGCGGTTAGTGGAAGAGCTGGGACTCCAATCCAGGGCCTGCTCATGTGTTGCCAGAAATCCCAGATGCTTGCCTGGCATTCTTTCATCCAGTCAGCCATTCTCAACAAATGTATGTGCATATTTTTACTTACAAAGGTCCAGGCCCCCTGCTAAGCACTGGGTAGAAGCAAAAGTGAGTTCCAGCTCAGGAGGATGGGAGAAGAGGACTGCTTGAATTCTGCTCCTGCCCTCAACCCCCTCCTTGTGCCTCAGTTTCCTCCAAACATAGGCAGCCAGCTCAGATTGCTTAGAGCTGTCGGCTCTCCTTGGCCCCAGGTCAGTTTTACCACAGCCTCCTCCTCTGGGTGGAGACACAGCTCTGTGAAGGGAGGGGCCTCAGCTCACTGGCCCAGGCTGCACCTGCGCTGCCCGCCTGCAGGCTGTGCTGCATTTATTACATCTAACAAGCTGCAGGTGGGCAGGACACGGGCCTGGGGAAGGCGGGGAAAGGAGGAGGCAGAGCCGGGTGCCCTGCCCAGAATCAGTGCCCAGATAGCAACAGCATCACCTCACTCCCAGGTGTTTTGGCTTTCCCGGCTCTCCCCACAGCACACCTGAGCCACCGGCCAGCCCCCAGGGCTGCCAGCTCACAGTCCCGGTCTCCATGGCAACCCTACATTTGCCGTTCTGGTTTCTAATGACTTATTGGCATGTGTGGTAATTTGCAGAGCTTGGCAGGCAGAGCTAGGGAGGCTAGTGAGGAGGGGAGGGGAGGGGAGGAGAGAGGAGGAAGGAGTGAGGAAGACTTGACAGTGGGGAGGGGTTCCGATTTTGGAAGGAGGTAGAAGTGCACCTTTCTTCCTGATCTGCCCTTGCTATTCCCTGCTGATTAATATCCAGAGCGAACTGCTTCAGGTCCAGTGCCTTCCCTGTCTGAGGAGCATTAGCTTTCTCCAGACCCCTGCAAGGGAGACAGATGGACAGACAGATGTGGAGCACAGCTGCTCACATGTCAGACAGAGGCTAGTGGGCGTGGTGGTGGTGGAGCTGACAGCTGTGTTCATCTTTGGCAGGTCAGACCATTCCATATTTTCTGGCTACTCTCCTGACTGCATCCTGGGTCCTGAAAACAAAGGGTACCTCCTGGGCCCTGGAGCCGCTCTGTGAGAACGGGGTGGAGGGAAGTGTATCCAGAGGGCAGGTCCTTGCAGATTCTTGGCCTCTCCTCTGCACAGAGGCCCAAGCAGAGCAGCACCGAATGAAATGCCACATTATGTATGTAGTGGAGGAGAGCAGGATGAGGTGAACTCAGCCAAGCAATCAAAGCAGGAGAGAGAGCAAGGGCCTGACCTCTCTCCACTTTTCTTCTGCAAAGCCTATCCAGCCTCAAAACTGCTTCCCCAGGGCAGGGCGGTGGGGAGCCTCAGGCTGTCTGTGATGCTGCGGTCTTCCTGCAACAAAACTTCTCTGCCTCCTCTACTGCTTCTCTCTTGATTGCGTTCTCCATTTGTGTAGTCTTGGGAGGCAGCCTGTTGCGCCTAAAAGAGCACAGTCTTTACCTTGAACCAGTCTCAGCCTCTCTTTGAGCCTCAGTTTGCTTATCCATAAAACGGGACTAACATGCCCATCTCTCAAGGTTGTGAAAATGAAATCTCATATGCTGTAAAAAGCCTGGCACACATTACATACCAATTAATATTAAAGAATTTTAAAAGTAATTGTTTAATTACCCAAATTAAAAACAGGAGCAGTGTGATCAATAATGTTTGAAATTCTGGTAGACTTTGTGAGATTTTTTCTTTTTTTAATGTTTGAAACTAGTCTTCATTTACTCAGTAAATACTTATTGAGCATCTACTGTGTGCAAAGTTCTGAGCCAGGTACTGGGTCTTTCCTATTATTTTATGATTAGAGTGAAATTAGGTTGGCTGTGCATTCTCTGAGAATACAGCAACTGACAAAGGCAGAGGATGGCCCAAGGTCAGCCATGTAAGTGGATCTTATGCATAAGTGGATTTCTGAGAAGTGGCTGGCCCGAGAGAAAGACCTGCATTAGGAGGACTTTGTCCGGGTGCAATGAGACATGCCGCCGTCTCCTCAGAAACGGTGTGTCTGTTTTTAGAACTGGAAACTGGTCTTCCACTTTCGTGAGCTGCTTCTGAGGATTGCCGGGAGGAGGGCACAGTGACCACCCAGCTACCAGCCGGAAGTGGAGAAGAGGTACCCGCCCTCACCTGGGCTCCAGCAGCTCACGGCTCCCTCTGCCGGTGCTGGGAGGGCGGGGAGGGAAGGCAATGGGGAGGAAGAAACTTGGCTTCCATCTCTGCCAGCAGATGGACTTTTGCTTGCACAGGAGTCTGTCTGTTCTTCTATCAGCCTCCCTGCAGCCTCCTCCAAGAAGGTGTGACAGAGATGGCTGGGGCTCTGACGAGTGTCTGGCCCACTGCTTGCCCACCTTTTTCTTCTACTCATAGCACAGATGGACAATGAAAATGGCTCAGGAGCTCTGGCTGGGCCAAGGGCTAAAGGATCATTATCTCAGCACACCTGTAACCCATCCAGGCCTTCCTGAAATTGGCTGGGAAGCTCTAGTTTAGCCAATTCTCCTAACCTCTTTTATTGATGAGATATCTGAGGTTCAGGGAGGGGAAAGGATTTGCCTAAGTCCATATAATCGGTGAGTGCAATCAGGCCTAGATATAAACTTCTAGCTCTGTGCTATGCCTGTTACCTCTTCTCAAGACTCCTGCTTTTCCTTTCTTTTCTGACTTTCACCTTGGAGAGTGTACTTCACTTACGGGCAAGAGAATGGGATTTCTCTATGAGATCATTTTTACTGAAATCTCATAAAATCAGGCTAATGTCCCCCTCCCCCTTATCATTGCCAGCCACGATCTTCATTCAGTGGAGCTTTTGGCATCTGCCCATAGACATCCTCCCCTGCCCAACTCCTCTGTCCACCATTCTGGGTGAGCTCAGTGATTACATGGACAACTGGATATACTCATTGGCCTGGCAGCCCCTCCACTGGCTTCTACACTTCAGCCACTCACTCTCAAGGTCACACTCTAGATCTTGCCAACATCTGCCAGTCACCTAGTAGAGTCCCCTGCTTTCTGGTCACCACCTCCTGGTCTCCCAGCTTACTTGTCCAGCCACTCCCATGCAGCCATTTTTTTTTTAACTTTGTTGGGACCTGCGGTCCACTGGCACCTCTTCTCTCTTGCCAACCATTACCTTCCCTTGCCTTTTTTTCTTGGAGTCAGATAGATTCTGTGGTCCATCATTTTAAGAACTCTCCTGCAGGTATCCTGAGCTCTCTCGACCCAGTTTATTGCCCCAGTTTACAAAGTCTTAGTTCTGGATTAATCGTTCCCTGTACGTCTTTCTGCCTGCATCCAGACAGTCAAACATGCAAAACGAGATAACCTCTACAAATTCACTATCTGCACTCAACTTAGTCTTCAAAAGTGCCTGGTGTTCCTACCTCGCATCCCTCTGGTTATCTCTCTCCTGACTCTACAATGACTATTTCACACCTTCTCCCTCACTCAGTCCTTTCCTCCTACATCCTCACTCTCAGATGAGGACCTCACCTCCTACTTCACAGACATATAGAAGTCATCAGGCAGAACTCCCTCAACTTGTCCCCACCAAGCCCTTAAACACACCTGCCTCTGCACCAGTCCTCTCCTCCTTCCTTCCTGCTGCAGTAGAAGAGGCAGCACTCCCATTGCAGGCTATGTCTTCCACCACTGTGATCTAGAGCCTATCTTTCTGGCTCAAGTTTCTCCCATCTTAAAAAATAAACAACAACAAAAACCTCCTTCAAGCCCAACTCCACTTCCTGCTACCACCCTGTCTCTTTTCTCTTCCAAGCCAAATTTCTTGAAAGAGTTGGCTATACCAGTTCTCTCCATTTCTGCACCTCCCACGCATTCCTCAACCTTCCTCTAGCTTCTTCCTCTGACTTCCTCCCCCGTCATTCTATAGAAATGGTGCTCCATGTCGCTAAGTCCAGAGAACATTTTTTAGTTCTCAGAGGCATTTTTCATTCCCTTTTGACTAATTCTTTTTCCCCTGGCTTCTCTGACCCCATATTCCTGGTTTTTCAGGTTATTCCAAAGTCTTCTTTGCTGAATCATCCTTCCCTTCCCCATCTTTAGATGCCTGTGTTCCTCATAGTCCTGTTCAAGGTATTTTCTTTTGACTTGTTATTTTCTTCCTAGGCCATCTCAACCACATGAACAGCTTCCATTACCATCCACATGACACAAGTTTATCTCTCTAATCTGTATCTTTTTGTCTGAGCTCCATACCCTATTTTCCACCTGCCTAGTTGACATGACAAGTTGGATGTCTCAAGAAACCTCAGACTTTGCATATGTAAAACCAGAGATGTGATTCTCCTCCTAAGTCTCTCACTGTCCCCCCTGCCCCAGTGTTGCCTGTCTTTGTGAGTGATATGCCCTCAAACCAGTTCCATATGCCAAAATCTCAGAGTCATTGTTGACTCTTCCCTTTCCTTTACCCCCTCAGATATAACTCATCACCATATCATGTCTAATCTACCTCCTACAAAGTACTTAGATCCCTCCACTCCTCATCTTCACAGTCCCCATTTTAGTTCAGGCGGTCCCTTACCTCTCACTTGGGCCACTGGAATGCCCTTCTAACTTGTTTGTGTACATGCAACCTTGCACCTCTAATCCAATCTTCAAATTGCTGCTAAAAGGATCTTTTAAGGATACGTATACCTGATGCTGTCGCATTCCCCTTACTTTCAAAATCCTTCTATGATTCCCAGTGCTCTTTAGGATAACCAGTAACTGACAGTCCTTCTAGGATCTGGCCTGTGCCTGCCTCTGCAGCCTCCTCCCCTTTTTGTACTCTGCACATTAGCTTCTTTCAGTTCCTTGATTGCTACCCTCCTTCTGGCCACATGGCCTTTGCATGTGCTGTTCTTTGTGCCTTGATCACCTTTCCTGCACCACACTTCCTTCTCTTCCCTAAAACCTAGTTATCCTTCAGATCTCCGCTCAACTAGCCCTTCCTTAGGAAAAAAACGTCCCTGAACTGCCAGAATTTCATCAGGTTACTAAACATTCTTATAAAACCCTTATGCTCCCTTCATAATACTCATCATGATATCTAATTATATAATTGAGTGCTTATTAGTTAAATGTCTGTCTCTGCTACTAGGCTGGATCCCATGAGAGCAGAGACCCTATCTGTTTAGCTTACTTTATGTCACTAATGCATGGCTCAGAATAGGTGTTCCAAATATATTAGATGAGTAAATTCATTACTGCAAGGTCTTCAAATACAAAAGAGGATTTTACAAAAGAGCCTGAAGGAGAAGCCACCTCCTCAAGCATGGCTTAGGTAGACCAGATGACCACTACTCTGCCAGTGGTTCTCCCCTGAGCTTTGCTTGGGCTGCTCCCCCTGCCTTGGCACTCTTCAAGTTTTCCTCACCTGGCTAAGTCTTTTCTTTTTTTTTTTTTTCATTTTTAAATAGTTTTATTCATACATCATACAATCCATGTATAGACATCTGGCTAACTCTTACCATACCTCAGAACTCAGCTTGAGTGACATCTTTTCCAGAAAATCTTCCCTAAAGCCAAGAGATATCCTCCAATGTACTTCCAAAGTCCTTTTAGCATATTCTATTCTAAGTACCTCTTCGCTGGGTCCTTTTCCTCTGCTGGATTGGAAGCTCATCCAGGACAAACTGTGAGTTATTTATATTGGAACTTCCAGTGCCTGGCACATAGCAGTAGTAATAAAATAACAACAAAAGATGTTGAGGGCTTACTGTGTGCCAGGCACCATATTAAGTGCTCATTGAATCTTCAAAATAACCTTCTGATGTAGGTACTTTCATTACCCCATTTGTTTTGTTTTGTTTCCAACTTTTTCTTTTGAAATAAGGATTGATGTACAGGAATTGCAAAGAAATGTGCAAGGAAGTCATGACTACCTTTCACCCCACCTCCCCCAGTGTTAGCATCTTGCATAACTACAGTATGATACAAAAAACCAGGAAGCTGACATTACCGTGAGTTCGTAGAGTTTATCCTGATTTTACCAATTATATATGCGTTCATGTTTCTGTGTGTATGGGTGCGTGTGTAGCACTATAAAATCTTATTACATGTGTAGCTTTGTGTAACCACCCCCACAAACAAAATACTTAACTGTGCCATCACCACAAGACTCCTTTTTACTACCCCCTTGATAGCCACACCCCCAACCCTAAACCCTGGCGAACACTAACCTGTTCTCCATCTCCGTAGTTGTGTTATTTCACAAATGTTACATAAATGGGATTGTACTGTCTGTAATCTTTTGATACTGGAATTTTTTTTCACTCATCACAGTTTCCTTGAGGTTCATCCAAGTTGTTGCATACATCAGTAGTTTGTTCTTTTTTGTTGCTGAGTTGTATTCCATGATAGAGATGGGTCACAGTTGATTTAACCATTCATCTATTGAAGGATATTTGCACTACCCCATTTTTACAAGTGAGAAAAGTAACTTGCCCAGATTCACACAGCTAGTAAATGGCACTGAGTACATTTGGCAATAGGCATTTACTAGATGTTTATTGTACTGAGCTCAACTGATTGAGGGCAAGGACAAAGTGTGCATTTCATGCTCTTCTCTCGGTACACAGAATGGTGCTTTACACATAATATGCTCTCAGTAAATGTTTGTCAGTAAGGATGTGGATGAAATGGCATTTATATTTATGTAAGTAGTAGTAATGTCCAAGATATCTGTGTGTCTAGACATTCAGAAAAGAAGAATATCTCCTTCTCAATATCTCACATGATAACTGCACTTTCAGTTTCACTTGGAGTATCAGGAAAGGGAAATTGAGACTGTAAATATGATCACATAGAGGGCTGGCATTTTATTGCCTAAAATGTCCAAAGCTGTTGGTTCCAAATTAATATATGCCGTATTTCATGGTATTTTGCAACTAATTTGCAGGTTGCTTATTTTATCAAAATGTGTAGAAACCTTTCCAGCTCCTGCTTCTTGCCACCACCACCATCCCAGCTAGTGCTGGGTCAGGCTGTGCTGGCTCAGTCTGCAGAAACAATAGTTTGGGTCATGAAAGCACCCACCCTAAGCTAAAGTGTCTGCTGGGGTGACTTTGCCTATGGAGGAGGAGCCGAGTTATTGTCAATAGGCAGGGGCCTCAGGAGGTTTAATTAAGGAGGATTTGTGGAGCTGTTGGAGGTCCTCAGCCTCAGGCTTGGAGAGCCAAATGTGATTAAGTGATTAGAAAGGAACCACAAGTTGGATCAGTCTTGGTCTTGGGCCCAGTGCCCAGGAGATTGGCTTGCTTACGTCCATCCTGCCAGCCCTCTGTTTGGAGAGGTGAGGTGACAGGAGAGCAGGCCCCAGCCTCCGGGCTGCTTTGGAGAAAAGTGGGGTTTCTAGTGTAGAACTTTCCCAGAGGGTGTTTGGAAACATGTCCTGTGGCTTTGAAGGGAATCTATGGTCTTAGACCAATCAATGGGTTTACTAAGGGCCACGTGGAAAAGGCACAGATAAAAAAGGGTAAGACCATGTTCCCTGTCCTCAAGGAACTGCTGATGGTGTTAATCCACACTCAAAGCATTTAAGAATAATTAAATACTAAACCAAATCCTACAGACCCTAAATGCAGTGATAGTTTGTGGAAAAGAGAGACTGTGGTAACTGGAATCACTGGAGAAAGTGTCCTGGAGCAGGTGAGACTCCCACTGGAAATCATGGAATAGGCCTCAGCACATGCTTCGCAACAGTGGTCCCACATTGACTCAGAGATCTGGGGAGGAAATGTTACTGGAAAGCAAGCACAGATAGAGCATGAAGTTCATGAAAATGTTTAAAACCAGACTTCAAAGTAATTTTGGCCTTTTGACAGGCTGTTTGGGATTGTGCTCTTAGATCCTCAGGAATGCCTGATTACTCTTTGTTGTTAGGGGCATTTCAAAGAAAGACTTGGAGAATCATCTTCCTTAAGTTGGGGATATAGAATGGACTGTTGGGGAGCATAGGCTAGCTAGGAAGTTGGTACCAGTATTGGGGTGGAGGAATGATATGTCCTAGTTAGGACCTATAGACTCAGGTAGAAGTTTGGTAGTTTGAGGAACTGAAGGAGGAGACAAGATTAGATCTAGAAGTGGTGGATCATTGGGTTAGAGACTCCATGAGGTAATAAAGAGAGACTATAAAAGAAAAGCAGAGGATCAGCTTCTCACAGAGGCAGAGGACTGGTCCCAGAGGTAGAATGAGCACAAGGAAAGCACAGAAGACAGGAAGACATCCAAGAAGAGGTTTTTAGCCCTGCTTGATGAGTCCATCAATTGTTCCCTGAGGCTGAAAGCTGAGAAAATGCTGTTGAATTAAAAAGAGCCGTGAGATTGAAAATCAACTCACAGAGATTTAAGCAAGAGGGATCTGTGTACTTGAAGTAATAGACAAGTGGGTCCTTTTCATTGCTGTTTTTAAGGTGGAGAGAGGGTACAGGGATAGGAAGGGATGAGATTGGTTTTCAAAAGGAGGAAGATTTCTACCCATAAGTCAGAGGGAGAGATTGAGACAATGGGCAGGCTGGGCAAAAGTATGGGGAGACCCAGAGATAGAGAGCTGAGAGGTCATGTCGGACCATCTCCCTCGGCCTCACGAGGTTGGACAATATCATCTGTCCAGAGGACAGAGTGCAGATTAGGAGCACAGTGAGAAGCAGAGCTAGAAAAGGCTATGCAGAGTGTGCCAGAGTGGCAGCAAGAGAGAAATAAAAAGATTGCAGCACAGAAGACTGAATGAAGCTGGAAACATGAATCTACAATAGGGCAAGTCTGTTGGCTTCCATATTTTCTTCCTGCAGTGCTTTGAGTGGGGAGAAACTGGGGTGGAGTGGGGGGATTTCTAATTTTTTAAATTGAAAGAGGGGCAGCAATGACCTCAGTATCTTTGCCTAGTCTCCTGGGGGCTTCGACTCCAAGACTGCCTGGCCTCTGCAGACAGACCCTCCTGTCCTGGCCTCTTCCCATGGACAGCCCAGCACAGAAGCTCATGCACCTGGCCTTACCTTCTGTGGAGCCCCCTGCTTTTCAAAGCTGAGGCCATTTCTCCTTGGCCTGACTTATCAATGGATCCTGTTCTTAAATAGTCCCATTTACCCTCCACTGCTCTCTGTGCACTGTTTTCATTTTTCTCCCCTCCTCAATCTTGCAACAGCAGCTTAATAGCCTCCAAGAGGGTCAGGCTGGGAAGATGAATGCTGACCTGTGGGAGACTGTGTCCTGCCTCTCCATTAGGGAGGTGATGGAAGGCAGTGAGCAGAGAATGGATAATTCAAGAAAACACAAACAGACAAAACAAGCAGCTCACAGGATAATACAAACAGCATTTCCACTTGTGCTTAATGTGTGCTGTGATGATTCCAGTGCCACAGATTGGCTGGTCTAATTAGGTTTGACTTGGAGAATGCTGGTTGCATTTCCCAGAGTAGAGTGGGCAATGAAGAGAAACCAGGATGGGCTAAGTGTTTGCTGGGGAGAAGCCACAAAATGAATAATCCCCAAGTACACACATGAGCAGATGAGAGGGCTCATTATGGTAGCTTGAAGACTTACTACATTAAATAAGTCCAGATACCAGCAGGCCATCCCAGAACATAGCTTCCTGCCCAGCATATTCCTTATATATTGTATGTTGACCCTTGAATGGCCAAGTTAACTAGGGAGACTGCCTGGGAAAGTTTTCTATGGGGAATATTGAGGCAGTGATCCAAAGTGGCATATCTCTGACCCTACTGGTATCCTTGTGACCCTGCTTCATGAGCTGATGCCTCTGGATGTTGTTGGCCGGAGTGCCATAAGAGTCCTGGAGTGCCGTTCTGCCCTCCCACCCAACATCCAGCATTGGTTGATGCTTCCTTTGCATCTTTGGCCCAAATGAAGAATGGAAAGGAGGCCCCTAAGGTAGAGATCATGAAACTGAAGGAATGTCTCAGAAGGACTTCAGAAATGAACCATTTGAGGAAACACAAGTGCTGGTCTCAGCTCTGGTCTCAGTGTCCTATGTAAACTTGAGCTACTCACAAAAGCTTTCTGGGCCTCCATTTTCTTGCTGAGGCCGTTTTTCCAACACATCCCCTGAACTGTCCAAGAGCAGAAGGGATTTAGTAAAACCAGTTTCCAGTTGTTTTGAAACCAAACTGTACTCCAAGTAGGAGTATCCCCAGATTTTCTTGGGCTTACGACAGGGCTAGATTGTTTCTCACTGTCCAGACAAGGATTGTAGCCTATTTGGGGCCATCTGACTCGTATTTAGGTCCTAGTTCCCAACTACTTAATAGCTGTTTGATCTTGGGCAATTTATTTTTTTGTATGAAGGTCAATTTTTCATCCAAAAAATGGGCTTGCACCTGCCTTACCCAAGATATCATTAGAATCAAATAGGATAATGTGTGAGAAAGCATTTTGCAAACCCTTAAGTGCCCTAACACTATTTGTGATTGAGAGGTAGCAGGGAATGCAGGAAGATCTTGGGCTTGTATCATATGGACCCATACTCAGATTTCAACTTTGTGGCCTTGGACAAATTAGTATACTTAGTCTTGGTTTCACCATCTGTAAAATGGACATAAATAAGCCATGTCAGATAATTATTGTGAGGATTAGATGGGTTGGTTTTGGAAAGGGTCTGTCATTTGATTTATCTATTTGCCCTATAAATGTTGCTCTCCTCTCTGTCCTCACTCCCTATGGGTAGCTGCCACTCCCTATATTTTAGTCCTTCCAGGCCTTCAAGTCAAGGAAAGCTCCAAAGACATAATTTGCACCCATTTCCAGATACACAGCTAGTCCTGGCATTTATCTAAGGAAAATGCCACATTGTCTATATCTTCCCCAGGACCTTGCTTTTAGCTGGGTGTCTTCAGTCTTGGATCCCCTTCTCCTTTCAAACTGCAGGTCCTTGCTGAGGAATGCACAGTTAACCAAACTGAGTCCCCATTCCCTGCAGTCCTTAGGCCATGGAATGAAGCACTATCTCTACTTGGGAATAGCTTTCCCAGCTGCTGCCTGCACCCAAGCAGCAGATAGCTCCATGAGCTTTCCCCAGTCCTGTCTTGAGCCCACCCATTCTGGGTCAGTGCCCTGCAGGCAGGAATGCTGGAATGGACTTCTCGCTAAAAAGGTTCTCTTCCCTGATGAGAGAACCCACTCCCAGGCTTGCCACCACTAATAACATCTGATACCCATTTAGCCCAGAGAGCTACCTCTCAGTTTCCACCACCACTTTTACTATCTGGACAGTGCTTCCTCCATGCAGTCATGGCCAACTCCAACCCTCCTGCCAAGGGCATCTGGGAACCTTAATCACCTCAGCTGCCCCTTGTGGCTTCCAGCAGAAAGGCATGTGAACCCATTCAACTGGGCAGATGGCCAAGCCCCAGTTTCGAAGGGGCAGTAGGGTTAAAAATTCAGTTTCCCCTACGTGCGACATGACTCCCAGGGGTGTGGACCTTCGTGGCAATGTGGGACAGAAATCCTAGAATGAGCTGGAACTCAGCATCAAGGAACTGAGAAAACCTTCTCGACCAAAAGGGGAAAGAGCGAAATGAGACAAAATAAAGTGTCAATGGCTAAGAGATTCCAAACAGAGTCGAGAAGTTATCCTGGAGGTTATTCTTACACATTAAGTAGATATCACCTGTTTAGTTAAGGTGTAATGGAGAGATTGGAGGGAACTGCCTGAAAATGTGGAGCTGTGCTCCAGTGGCCATGTTTCTTGAAGATAATTGTATGATGATATGGCTGTCGCAGTGTGACTGTGTGGTTGTAAGAGCCTTGTGTCTGATGCACCTTTTGTCTACCTTATTGATGGACAAGTAAAACATATGGATTAAAAATAAATAAATAATAGGGGGAACAAATGCTAAAATAAATTTAGTAGATTGAAATGCTGGTGATCGGTGAAGGGGAGGGGTAAGGGGTACGGTATGTATGAAATTTTTTGTTTTCTTTTTATTGCTTTTTAAGGATCATTCTAAGGAATGATCTTGATGATGAATTTAAAAAAAAATTCAATGTCCCAGACATTGGGACAATTAAATAGATTCCAGGGTGTCCAGAAGCCTGCATTCTAAGTAAGCTCCTATGTGATTCTTATGCACAGTAAAGTTTGAAACCCATCTTGATGCTTTTTTCCCCCATTTTATTGCAATATAACTTATACAGGGGAGCACACAGAAGTGTGCAACCTGATGAATTTGTATCTGAAGTATTCAGGGCCCACGCTGTTACCACAGCCTAGATCAAGATATAAACACTTCCGGCTCCCCCATCTCTCTAAAGGCTCCTCCATGTCCCCTTACCCTGTTTTGTTTTGTTTTTCTTTTTTGGGGGTGGTGGTGATGGTGGTGCATGGTCTAGGAATTGAACCCGGGGCTCCCGCAGAGCATTCTGCCACTGAACCGCCCATGCGCCTTATGCCTCATGCCTCTCACTCTGAAGAACCTCTCAAGAGCTAACCCCTAATCAGAGTTCTGTGCGTAGATTACTTTAGCTTTTTTTTTTTTTTAACTTTTTTGTAGTATAATATAACATACATACAAAGCAAAGAAAGGAAAAAGCAATAGTTTTCAAAGCACTCTTCAACAAGTACTTACAGGACAGATCCCAGAGTTTGTCATAGGCTACCATACGATCCTCTCAGATTTTTCCTTCCAGCTGCTCCAGAATGTGGGAGGCTAGAAGGCTTGATTTTTTTATCATCACAATGGACTTTTTTTCTTTTTTGTGAAAAATAACATATATACAAAAAAGCAATAAATTTTAAAGCATAGCACCACAGTTAGTTGTAGAACATATTTCAGAGTTTGGCATGTGTTGCGTGCAGTTCCACAATTTTAGGTTTTTACTTCTAGCTGCTCTAAGATACTGGAGACTAAAAAAGAAATATCAATTTAATGATTCAGCAGTCATATTCATTTGTTAAATCCTATCTTCTCTGTATAACTCCACCATCACCTTTGATCTTTTTATCCCTTTCTTTAGGGGTGTTTGGTCTATGGCCATGCTAACTTTTTCATTGTGGAAGGGGCTGTCAATAATATGGGGTAGGGAGATGAAACTATCTGATGTTCTAGAGAGGCTGGGTCCTCTAGGTTTCGGGACTTATCTGGTCCAGGGACCCATCTGGAGGCTGAAGGCTTCTGGAAAGTTACTCTAGCACATGGAATCTTTGTGGAATCTTATATATTGCCCTGGTGTTCTTTAGGGATTGGCTGAAATGTTCCTGGTTGGGGGTTGGCAGGTTATGATAGGTAGCAATGTCTAACTGCAGCTTACATAAGAGCGACCTCCAGAGTAGTCTCTCGACTCTATTTGAACTCTCTCTGCTACTGATACTTTGTTAGTTACACTTCTTTTCCCCCTTTTGGTCAGGATGGAATTGTTGGTCCCACGGTGCCAGGGCCGAACTCATCCCTGAGAATCATCTCTCACACTGCCAGGGAGATTTTCACCCCTGGATGACATGCCCTACATAAGGGGGACGGCAATGCCTTCACTTGCAGAGTTGGGCTTAGAGAGAGTGAGGCCACATCTGAGCAACAAAAGAGGCCTTCCAGAAGTAACTCTTAGGCATACCTATAGATAGGCTAAGCTTCTCCACTACTACATAAATTCACAAGAACAACCCTCAAGATCAAGGGTGGCGTATTGATTTGGGTGTCCCTAAAGTTTGACACAGTATCGGGATTCCCTGATGATAGGGTTTAATAGTTCCATATTTTTTCCTCCCATCCCTCAAGGGACTTTGCCAATACTTTTTGATTATCTGCTTAATATACTCTAGGGTGTATCCAGGCATTACATTAAGCTATACAGCATTAAAGGACTTCTTTCTTATTCTGGGCTCCCTGTGTTTCAATTGTTCAAATGAGCTAGCTATATAGATAAAATGAGTTAGATTATGTGCTACAGAAAATTTAGGTTCCAGACCAAATAAACCTTTCTTCCTTTGGTCTCAAAGAGCGTGTATGGTTCTAAAATATAGACCTGTCTTCCTTACCCCTGTGTTCTGAATTACTTTAACCCCAACCTGATCAGCTTCGCTCTTATGTCTAAATATCAGGTTATATAGTTTTGCCTGTTTTTAAATCTATGAATGGAGTACTTGCCTTCTTTCACTCAGCATTATGGCATATGGCAATGCTACTAATCTTAAAAGACAAATGAATTCTCTTCCATTCCCTGCACTTTGCTCCCTTTCTCAAAATAGTCAACTAGGTAGGTGTGTAGGTAGGAGGTAGATAGGAGGGGCCTAACTTGAACCCCCTCCTATTGCAATTTCCTCCCTTGTCCTCCTAGCCTCAGGCCTTGTAGAGATCACATTTGGTTGTCATCCTGCAAACATCAGTGCTTCCAGAGACTCGGGAGCCATCACTAAAGCTGCTGGACAGGACCTGGGCCCACTACCCACCCCCCTCCCCAGTCTCTCTCCAGGCAGTGACTGGGGAGACTCGTTTGTTTTATGTGGGTTGCCAGGGAGTCCAGGCACATTCCACATGAAATTGGTCAATTTAAGCTACAAATGAAAAGACAAATGAGATGGAAATTGCACAGAACGAGCATACTCCACATCAGTTGGTATCAGCCCTGACATGCTGAGTTGTTCGACTTATTTAGGCCTTTCCCTGCAGCCGAGGTCATGGGGAAATATCTCCTTCATGCCCAGCCAGTCGGAGGAGTAGCCCAAGAGGCTTTGAGGGGAAGCTAGAGAGGGCGTCTGTGTGTTAGGGGAAGGCGGTGGTGGGGACAGACAGAGGACACAAGGTAGGACCAGGGAAAGAGCGCAGTGCAGAAAGAAGATTATGACATAACAGAGAGAAAAGTATTTTGAACATCTGCCATGGGCCAGGCCACATGCTGGGTTCTCAGGCTATAAAGATAACTAGGACTGGCCCTGTAAGGATCCCAGCCAGGAAAGGGAAAGAGGGAAGGTCAAGTGATAGGGATGGTGGCAGAGAAGGCCAGGAGATGGAAACACGTGTAAGATGGAGAAAGCAACTGGAAAGGAGAGGTGAGAGTGGGCAGGAGAGCTGTAGATGAGCACAGGCACTGGAAGGGAGGAGGAAGAGCCCTATCAAGAACATTTCAAGACAAAGGATATGCGGGGGCAACGGGTACAAAGCCGGGAAGAAGGAGAAGCTGGGCCTTCCCATCAATCTCTGGACCAGGGAGGGGCAGCTGTGCGGACAGCCTGGAAAGAGAGAGAGAGCTCTCAAGTGACTTCACAGATATCAGCTAATTAGTTCTTGGTAAAATGTGAAGGAGTGGAGCCAGCAGGGAGTTTGGTTCCTGCAGGAGGAACAAAAACAAAACAAATGGGTGGCAGCTTACTCCCTATGATGTAAAGAGAGGCCAAAGACCTAGGAGTTCTCAATCCTCTAGTCTCTACTATCCATTTTCTTTGTTGAGTTAAGGGAGTTGCAAAGAGGCAGGGAATGCAAATTTGTTTTCATATGCTAGATACAATTTTAGTAATAATAATAATAGCAAACACTTATAAAGCACTTACCATGGGCCAGGCTGTTCTAAGCACTTCAAACATATTAACTCATTTGCATAGTAAATATGCATGGAAGAAAATCCTACGATGCATTCCAAAGCCAAATACAAGAGAATTCTAAGTAATCCATCTCCAACACACACACCTGGAAAGTTGATTATGATCTGTTGACCACCATTAGAGGCCTGAGCCCAACCCTCCCTCACTTGGGTGAATAAGAAGCAGAAGTCCTGGGGTGCCTGGACTTGAAAGCAACCCAGGAGCACCTAAGATTCCAGACTTGGTAGGCCAGATGGGCTAATCTCCCTCCTCCTTACATTGAGCTAAAACGCTGCAGCCAGGCCCCATGCTGGGTACTCAGGGAGTAGGAGAGCCAGGAGACATCCTGAAGGGTTCGGCCCTCCCCCCAAGGACTGCTCCCTGCCCATTACCAGAGCCAGAATCCATGTACATACCCCATAGTGGATGTCGCTGAGCCCGACTGCCACCAGGGAAGCAGTTTCCATAGTGACAGAGATACAGTAGACACTTGACATTCTCCAGGGATATATCATAGTCCTTCATGAATCCATGGATTTGTAACTACCACATTATTTGCCCCATAAAATGCAGTAAAGTATGACTAAGAAATGTAATGAGGATGGCAAGCAGAGGGCAAAGTCATCTGACTCTCCACGTGCCAGGCCCTTTCCCTGCACCATTCTCATAACACTTGCAAGTCAGCATTGTACATTATTTCAGGTCGGATTGGGTCTTATGACAGGAGAAACCACTTTATGATAAATATGAGAATGCCAAGTGTCTGCCACTTTTCAAAGGATAAATGGTGAGGACAGACTTCTGGTTAAACGTGGTGGATTGAACACATCCTTGTTTCTCTCTGCTGCCTCTCAGAACCACACTAAAATAACAATAAAGCAGTAAAAAACACAAAAGCCCACAGAGCAAGAGGGAGAAGACCAAGGCAAATAAGCGATGTCAATATAATTTTGAAAGTTGAAAAGTTAATTGACTCGGCTTGATAGAGCAAGAAAAGGCCTCTGGGGCTCCCAGAGGGAGAAGCCAATGAGAAAGTGGCAGATTCTTGCAGAGAATCAGAGAGAGGCTCAGAAATTGGTGGCATCTGAAGGTGTGTGAATAGGGCCTAAAATACGAAGTGTTGAACCCCAGATTGCTCCCTCACCCCATTTCACCACATGACTATTCCTATTTTATCTCAACAGCACCCTGGAGGGAGTGAATATAGTGCTGACTAGGGGACCAGGGAACCAATATATGTGGAGATGAGGAATTATATTGAAAAATGGGGATTTGCTGAAAGTTTGCAAGTTGAATGGAGAAGCCTTTTGCCCTTACCACCTCCTCCCCCATTGGCTCTAGGAATGCTCATAGCTGGGCAAATGGTGACATTTTGGGACTCCCACTGAAACCTCCCATGGTGAGGAAGCGAACAAGCTCTGTCCTTGCACACAGCTAGCAATCAGCTTCTTCTTTTTTTTTTTAGTTTTGGAAACATGCAAGTTTTTATTTTATAAATATAGACCTGAGGCATTTATTAATCGAAGTTTGAAATTTTTCAAATAGATGATTCAGCAAATTTCTCATTCACTCATTCATTTATTCAGTCAACAGACGTGTATTCAGTACTTAATACGTCCTGTGCTTGAATTATAGCAATCAGCTTTTAAACGCTTTGCTCATAAATATGAGCCATCAGCTAAAGATTACTAGACTTTTAAGGAAAATGTCTAATATAAAAAGGCATGAACCAAAATAAGCAGAAAACAACAACTTGAAGAAAGCAAACACTATGCAAGGTGCAAAGAAAACATTAAAACAACCACCACCACCATAATTGATATCTCAGAGAGATGAGAGAGAATATTATGTCCAGAAAACAAGAACAAGGGAACTTTTTAAAAAAATTGAGGTATAATTCACATACCATGAAAGCTACGCTTTAAAATGCACAATTCAGTGGTCGTCAGTATATTCACGAAGATGCGCAAGAATCACCGGTGTCTAATCCCAGAACATTTTCATCATTCCCAAAAGAAACCCTGTACCCTTTAGCAGTCACACCCCATTCACCCACCCCCACTGCCCCTGACAACCACTAATCTGATCTCTGTCTCTATGAATTTGCCTATTCTGGACATTTCAAAGAAATGGAATAATAAAATATGTAGCCTTTTGTGCCTGGCTTCTTTCATCATGATGTTGAGGATAAGCTCCATCCATTTTGTACCAGGTATCAGTACTTCATTTCTTTTGATGGCAAAATATTATTCCATTGAATGGATTTACCACATTTGGTTTATCCGTTCATCAGATGATGGACATTAGGGTGATTTTTTTTTTTTTTTTTGGTTTTCTTTTGGCTTTTAAGAAGAGGAATTTATTAAGTTTCAAGTTTACAGTTCTAGGCTGTGAAAATGTCCAAATTAAAACAAGTCTAAAGAAATGTCCAATCTAAGGCATCCAGGGGAGGGATACTTTGGTTTAAGAAGGCTGATGACGTTCAGGGTTTCTCTTTCAACTGGAAAGGTAGATGGCGAACATGGTGACGTCTGCTAGCTTTCTCTCCATTCTTCTTCTTTCATGTCAGGGGCATATTCTTCTTCTTCTTCTTCTTTTTTAATATTTTTATTGTAAATAACAACAAACATACAAACATTCTTGACATACAAATATTCCATACATGGTGTAAAATCAATGGCTCACAATATCATCATATAATTGTGTATTCATCACCATAATCATTTTTTTGAAGATTTAGAGAACAAGAATAAGCTCTTGAAAATTTAAAATGTATTCTGTCTTAAATGAAGAGGATTACTTTGCAGATTAAAAGGGTCCACTAGATTTCCAGCACATATAATGAAAAAAAAAAAAAACCCACACATAGGCACAAATTTTTGAAATTTCAAAATGTCAGAGATAAAATGGAGATTCTACAAGTAGCCAGAAGAAAGAGACAGGCTTTTGGATAACATAGTCTTTTCAACAGCTACCCTGGAAGTAAGTAGGTTATGGAATGATGCCTTCAGACTTATTAGGAAAAATTTGTTTGACAAGGAATATAATTTCATATTGAAAATATTAATTATGGAGGTAGAATCAAAGATTTTCCCAAACACAAAAATTCAGGAAGTTTACCTCTTTTTCGAAAGTAACTTGAGGATGTACTCAACCAAAACAAGGGTAGTAACAAGAAAGATGACATGAAATCTAGGGAGAGAGACAAAAAGTAAGGATATTTACTCCTGGAGGGAAAAACCTGAACAGATATGCACCAAGATATTAAGTGATTAACATTGGGAGGTGGAAAAGGAGATTGTTTAAATTGCTCCTCATTGTGTTTTTCTATATTTTCTAACTTTTGAACAATACTATTGGATTTTCCCTACCATTTGCTATGTATTTTCCATATGAAGATAGAGATGTAGAGGCAGGAGTGAGGTACAGAGGAAACAGAAAGAACTGACACTAAAGGAGAGATATGGAACTCGGAGGGCCACTGGGGTATTGGTGTGCTCTCATCTGACACATCTCACAGCCCCTGGGGCTGCAGTCATATCTGCACGTGTCTGCCTGTCCTGCTAGGATGAGAGCTTCCTCAGGCCAGAGGCTAGGTCTTATTCATCTTGTATATCCCCAGTGCCTGGAAGAAAGTCAGCACTGAGTCAGTGTTTGAATGACTGCATAGAAAGAGGAAGGGAGGAGGGAAGAAGAAAAATTAGAAACGGGAAAACCTCCACCAAATGTAGACCATAAAGTGAATAGGATCTGGAGTATGGATGCAGTAGCGATTTTGCAGCCAGTGGTCTGGCCAGTTCTGTCATCAGAGAGCTTGCCTCAACTGGGCCCAGCCATAGAACCTGACTCACACCCCAACATGACCGGGTCTTCATCCAAGGGCTGGGGGAGCTGGGAGTGCCAACAGGGGGGCGAGAGAATGGAGGATGTCTCTGGTACACATGAAAGTTTCAAGATAACTCAACTCAGACCTTGGGTCCCCAGCCACACATAGCTCTGCAGTGCTTATAAACCTGCTGGGGTTTTGGGTCAGTGGCAGTGGTAAGTTGATATGGGTAGGGTGGGGTGGAGGGAAGTCCTGATTTGTAGTGTTTACTGATTTTTATCATGTGAATATTTCCATCATGACCAATTTCAAGCTACCTATATAAAGTCACTGAGAATAGATTTGGGAAGAGGTGAGCCCAGTTAGCTCTTGGGAACTGGTGTGAGCTGATCCCAGCACTCCACTGGCTGTCTGCAGTAATGGAGCTGATACCAAGAACCACTTCTGCATGAGCACAGAGCTGGGTGACATGAGTGTTTGTACAGACTAAAGAGCTTCCAGCCCTGGCAAGGAGGCCACATGGACACAGGTAGTCACATGCATACTGCTAGAATAGTTGACAGAGAGAGGGCATTAGTGATTGGTGGAGATTTTTAGGGTTGGCAATGCAAATAGAATGAAAGCAACTGGATGGGAACTGCTTTACAAAGAATGTTTACATTTGTCATCAACTAAGGAGGCAGGCTTTCAATGTTTTTAATCATCCTGTTTTGCAGATGAAGAAATGAAGTCCAGTGAGCCGTCAGTGGCCACCCAGCTAATAAATATGCTACAGCTGGGACAAACCCAAACCTCCTGATTCTTTTAAAATTTAGATTCAACTTATCTACAGTAAAGTACACAAATCCATAAATCTTAAATGAACAGCTTGATGGATTTTACATGAGTATTGTACTATGTAACTACCACCCTGATCAAGATACAGAACATTTCCAGATCCAGAAGACTCCCTCATGCCCCCTCCCTGCCCAAGCAACCAGGTCTTCTGATTCTTTATCCAGTGCTCCTCCCACTAGTCTCTCCTATCTTACATTTGTCAGTATATCTTGTATTACAAGCATGGCATGAGGGATGGTGTTACTTAGTGGTTATGCACACAGGTTTTAAGGCCAGATTGCCAAGGTTCGAATCTGCATTTGCTATGTAATCCTGGTCAGATAATTTATTTCTCTGTATCTCCATTTCCATTTACAAATGAGGATGTCATATGATTGTTGTGAGAATTCATGGGTCAATACATGTGAAGTGATTAGAACAGTTCCTGCTACATACTAAGTGCTCAATAAGGGCCGGTTGTTATTTGACAAGGGAGACCAGACCTCCTGACTGAAGATTCAGAGGGGTGCCATGAGAAGAGTTGATTAGTGATCAAGGAAGGCCATCAGCTTTGGGATCTCCTCAGGATTCCCCACTCTGGGGCCAATAGAGCCACCTCTTAGCATAAATACTCCCCAAAACATAAAGCCTAGGTTGAGAGGATCAGTGATCATGTGGCCAAATACTTTTTTTTTTTAATTGACAAATCTTCACACACATACCATCCATACATGGTATACAGTCAGTGGCTCACCATTTCATCATATAGTTGAGTATTCATCACCATGATCATTTTTAGAACATTTGCATTACTCCAGAAAAAGAAATAAAAAGAAAAAATAGAAACCTCATATATTCCATGCTCCTTACCCATCCCTTTCATTGACCACTAGTATTTCAATCTGCCCAATTTATTTTACCCCTTATCTCCCCATTATTCATTTATTTTTTCCATATTTTTTACTCATCTGTCCATACCCTGGATAAAAGGAGCACCAGACACAAGATTTTCACAATCACACAGTCACATTTAAAAAGTTGTATCATTATACAATCGTCTTCAAGAACCAAGGCTACTGGAACACAGCTCAACAGTTTCAGGTACTTCCCTCCAGCCACTCCAATACACCATAAACTAAAAAAGGGATATCTGTATAATGCATAAGAATAACATCCAGGGTAACTTCTTGACTACGTTTGAAAGCTCTCAGCCATTGAAACTTTATTTTGTCTCATTTCTCTCTTTCCCCTTTTGGTGAAGAAGGCTTACTCAATCCCACGATGCCAGGTCCCGGGGAATCCCTAGACTTCTGTCTCACATTTCCAGGAAGATTTACACCCCTGGGAGTCATGTCCCATATAGGGGGGAGGGCAGTGAGTTCACCTGCCGTGTTGATTTAGAGAGAGAGGCCACATCTGAGCAACAAAAGAGGTTCTCTGGGGGTGACTCTTAAGCATAATTATAAGTAGACGTAGCCTGTTGTTCTAGTTTTCTAGCTGCCGGAATGCAATATACCAGAAACAGAATGGCTTTTAGAAAGGGGAATTTAATAGGTTGCTAGTTTACAGTTCTAAGGCTGAGAAAATGTCCCAGTTAAAGCAAGTCTATAGAAATGTCCAATCTAAGGCATCCAGGGAAAGATACTTTGGTTCAGGAAGGCTAATGAAGTTCAGTGTTTCTCAATCAAGTGGAAAGGCAAACGCAAGTCAGAATTTCTCTCTCATCTGGAAAGGCACATGGTGAACACAGTTCAGGGTTCTTCTCTCATCTGGAAGGGCTCATGGCGAACATAGCGTCATCTGCTTGCTTTCTCTCCTGGCTTCCTGTTTCATGAAGCTCCCTGGAAGGCATTTTCCTTCTTCATGTCCAAAGGTTGCTGGTTGGTGAACTCTGCTTTTCGTGTCTGTGTCATTCTGCTCTGCTCTCTCTGAATCGCTCTCATTCTCCAAAATGTTTCCTCTATTATAGGACTTCAGAAACTAATCTAGACCCACCCGAATGAGTGGAGCCACATCATCACCTAATCCAGTTTAGCAAGTGTTCTTGATTGAGTCACATCTCCAGGGAGATGATCTAATTACAGTTTCAAACACACAGCATTGAATAAAGATTAGAAGAAATGGCTGCCTTTACAAAATGAGATTAGGATTAAAACATGGCTTTTTTAGGTACATACATCATTTCAAACTAGCACACCTATCCTTTGCAAGAATGAATTTCATAGGAATGAACTACAATAGGAAAGCTCAACCTATTGATTTGTTTGTCCCCACTGCTTGCAAGAATATCAGAAATTCTCCAAATGGGGAAGTTGAATATTTCCTCCTTTCTCCCTAGTCCCCCAAGGGGACTTTGCAAATGATTCTGTATTCATGCCCAAATTACTCTGGGATATATTGGGCACTAACCTGTACAAACTAACCTGTACAAACCAACAAGATCTCATGCCCTATTCAAGATTCCATATACCTGTGGTGTTCAACTAAACTGATCATACAAGTTACATTAGGTAATGTGCCACCCAGAATATAAATTTTGTACCAAATAAACATCTCTCCCTTTGGTCTCACACCTAGAAGTTGAAGTTTTAAAATACGGATGCTATCATCCTTTACCCTGTGTTCTGATCTATCCCAGTCCTCTCCATTCATAACTCTAGTTGAAGTCTGATTCCTTTTTCAACTTTTTAAACAGTTCCTATATGGGATAGTGCTGACTTTCATAGCTTCAGAGCTCTGAGTCCCAGGTGTCACATAAACACCCGAAGTTTCTGGGAATGACCAGCTTATATACAAACAGCTCAATATTTCAGAATTTAGAAATAACAGTTACAACTCTTAACTATATGTGACTGCTGGAAGAGCTTACAATCTAGGACCCTCACAATTAGCCCCAACCTGATAACCCATGCTCTCAACTTCATTTCAGTTATAGTTAGTCCATATGAGTGAGACATGATGATATTTGTCTTTTTGTTTCTGACATCTCATTCAACATCCAGTCTAAGATTCATTCACCTAGCTGCATGCCTCACAACTTCATTCCTTCTTGCTGCTGCTTAGTAGTTTGTTGTTTGTAAACACCATAGTTCCCCCTTCCATTCCTCAATCCTTGTACACTTAGGCCACCTCCATCCATACATTGTGAATCACAAACACTGCTACCATGAACATCAGTAGTGGCCAAGTACTTTTATCTTGCAGGTAAGAATCAGAAGCCCAGGGTTCAAGAGAGTGTGTGTGCCCTTGCACTGATCTGTGCCTCCGTTTCTTCCATTGAAAAACTAGGAGGCGAAATTAGGTGGATGATGAGATCCCTGACCTGAGGATCTACAGCATCCCAAGGGCTGAGGACCAACTCACCATACTTAGGTGTGGGGGCTGCCCATGGGGACAGACCCCAGGTAAGGCTAGAGGGTGGAGACCCCCCCTTCCCAGCCAGCTCTGCCACCTCATGCTAGAAATGGATACGGATGCCAGGACTACCTTGGGGCAGCTCTTTTTATCCAGGAGGCAGACACTGGCTTGGAGCAGTGAGTATGGACCCAGCTCCCTACCTCAGAATCACCTGCTTGGGAGCTGGTTAAACCTGCAGGTGCCTGGGTCCCACCCTTGCAGAATCCGGAAAGGAGAGGAGTCGGATGGGCGTTCACATGTTGACGAGCACTCTAGATGATTTCTTGGGCACACTCTGAGTTTGAGAAATGTTGGATTAGAGGGGCTGGGATTCAGGATGGGGGTGCATCGCTCCTAATAGAAACAGCTACCATTTATCCAGTACCTATTCCATGTGGGGCACTTATGGCAGCTCTAATCTTACAACCACTCTGCAAAGTAGGTATTATTGCTCTAATTGTACGGAAGAGATAACTGAGACCCAGAGCAATTAACTTGCGAGACATCACAAAGCTAACGAGACCAAGAGCCAACATTTTAAATTGGGTCCTTTGCTCCTCCCATTGCACACCTCTGCCTCCTTGCTTAGGGCCTGAGCAGCTGCTACTTACCTAACTGGGATGGAACCTGACAGTTTTTGGAGGTGACCAGCCAAACTGGGAGGCTGCTGGGTTATTGGAAAGGTGGCGGCGTTCCTGGGGAGAAGGGAGGCTGGGGGGGATCCCACTGCCCGGCTCTGCTTTTCCCTTTTCCCTCTGCCTTTCAGGCACTCTTCTGGTTGAGCGCTGCTGCTTTGGCAGGGTGTGAAGATGTCGGCAACCCCTGTCTTCCCTGCTTCCCAGCCTCCTATTCTGCCACTAATTAAGGACGCCTTGAAAACCACCCCCTGCCGTGTGCTGTGTGGCGGTGTGCAGGCATCCCGCTGGGAGAGCAGCGGCAGCACCTGGTCCCCTAGCACCGCGGGGACGCCTGGGCCCAGCAGAGGCCAGCTGAGGTAGAGAGGCAGAGGAAGGGAGAAAGGAGAGTGGCCCAGAGAAGGCCTCACAGCTGGGAAGAGGGCTTTCTGGAAGGAACCCTGAGAGTTCCCACTTGTCCCCACCCAGGGACCAGCCCCCACTGCTCGGTCCCCATTCTGTAGGGTTTTCCGAGAGATTCCCCAGCAACCCCTTACCCCCACCTGCTCCTGTTCCCAACAGCTCTTCCCTCGGGATGCTCTTTGTAGTGACTCGCTTGAAATCTCCCGCCTCAGAGCCTTCGCTCTGGCTGTTCCCACTGCTGCAGGGCACTTGGTACGTGGGTGCAAAAACTGGGAAACGGGGATGGGTCAGTCGCCCTCCTCTGTCTTCCTGTCTCTCAGGTCTCAGTTCACATGTCCCCCCAGAGATGCCTTCTCGGCGACCCAGGTTAAATGGCACCAAGTCACTCTGTACCATTGCCCTGTTTATTTTCTGAGTGAGTTTTCTGCCACAGCTATACCACATTAGCAGCTTCAAATAACACACCTATATTACCTCGCAGTTCTATAGGTCAGAAGTCTGTCCAGGTTGGCTCAGCTGGTTTCTCAGCTCCAGGTTTCAAAAGGCTGAAATCAGTCAGGAGGGCTCTGGGAAGCAGGTGGTTGTTGGAATCCAGTTCCTCGCGCTTGTAGGACTGAGGGCCCTGGTTCCTGGCTGGCTGCCAGGTGGGGGCTGCACGTAGCTCCTAGAGCCCCCCCTCCAGTCCTGGCACCTAGCCCTGTCCATCTCAGAGCCGGCAACAGCGCATCCAGTCCTTCTCACAATTGCAGTTTCTCCTGCTGCTGCATCTCTTCTGCTTCCAGCCAGAGGAAATTTTCTTCTTTTAAGGACTCATGTGATTAGATTCCCCACCGCCAAGAACACCCTTCCTACATTAAAAGTCATAACCTTAAAATTACATCTGCAAAGTCCCCTTTGCCACGTAACAGTAACAGGTTCCAGGGCTTTAGGGTGTGGACATCTTTTGGGGCCATTCTTCCTACCGCAGCTCCTTCAGAATCCTTATCGCTAGCTGATGTCTCATTTATTTTCACGTTTATCGTCCATCTCTTCCCTTGCAACTAAAGCTCCATGAGAGAAGGGATCGTGTTTGTATTTCCACTGCAGTGTCCCCAGCCTTCCTTCAGCAGTGCTTGGCACACATTAGGCCATTAGTGTTTGCTGAATGAATGAATGGATGTTGCAATGACTGTTGGATGCTCGGTAGAAATGGGGACTTCTGGCAAGTTTGAGGAGCCTTCCCAGAACCCACCCCTCAGCTGGATTCATGGCAGGTGGTGGGCAGGCACACACACACCTGCAGGAGACAGCATCCCCCTCCTGGAGGCTCGCCTCCAAGCCCCAGAAGTTACAGGCTCCTGAACAGCTGTACCTCTGACCAGCTGTTTCCCCAACCCCATCTCTCTGCCAGGGTTCCCCCTTCCTCCCACCCTCGGGGAAGGCTGCCAGGACCCCAGACCTTCAGTCTCTTCCTATCTAAGGATCCAAAAGGATGGAAGCCTGATGCTCAGTGTCCACCCTGTGAGGTGGCGAAGAGGGTGAGGAAATGGTCCAGGAGGCAGGGACTGCCTAGCCTCAGCTGGGTTCAAAGCCAGTCCACCTGGGACTTCAAACAATTAATTTCCCCAATCTGCAAAACGATCAGCTTCTGAGGGAAAACAATTAGCCCACTGCAAATTGTAATTGTCATCTCACTCCTGATTTTAATTTGGACTAATGAGGGCTAAGTGATTCGGCTCCCTTCCCCTCCCACTGCCCTGCAGCCCTGAGCCCTCACCTGTCAGAGGGCATTTAACCCACGGCTGCCCACCTTGTGCCGATGGTTGGGGAACGTTTCCCAGCTGGCACAGGGCCTGGGGCTGGGCTGGGCAGGTGCTGCCAAGAGGGAGGGAAGAAGAGAGGGCCTCCAGCCCTCAGGGGAGCTGCTTGTTTACAAGGCTCAGAGGCAATCAAAGTTTTATTGAATGAAATTGACTACTGCCTCACACCTCTGTCACAGCCAGTTACCTCTGGCTTGGGGGACCCAGCTTCCAGAGCAACTGTCTGCCTCCATCGGGCCAGGCCACCTCCTCCTGGCCTTACTCTCCCTCATCCACCCTGTGGCCGTCGTGGAGTGGGGCTGTGGCTTTCTGCAGCTGAGAGAGGCTCGAGCACCCACAACCTGTAAGTCATGGGACTCAGAGTGGGAAGTGACAGACCATGAAGTCTGGCCCCACAACTCCTACTAAACAAAGAAATAAGGCCTAAAGAGGGAAGGGACTTGCTCAAGGTCACACAGGGGTCAGGGGAAGCAACAGTCCTTGACACTTTTCTTCTGATTGCTTACTAAATTGTCTGCCCTCTTCCCCTGGACACTTGCTTTCATCTCTTGTTCATAGTTTGCACCCAACATGATGCCCTGCCCAGCAGATTGATGGGTGCAGGAAAGAGCACCTCCCACTCAGCCTTATTTTCGGTCAGATAAGTTTTAATCTGACCGGTTTATGATTGATTGATTCCATCATTCACTGACATACTGCAGCCGTGTACTGGGAACCATGTTAGGTGCCAGGGGTGTGGTTGTAGACCCATCCCTGCCCTCAGGACCTCACAGTCTAGTGGTTTCCAAATGTGGAGCTGTCCAGCACACAGCCCCCAATCCGCCTTAAGTCACCCTTCAGGAGACCTGAGCCCTAAATCCTGAGCAGGAGCGGGTAAGGGAATCAACCCCACTCCCAGCTTCTGCCACTTGCTGTAGGGTAACTGTCCGTTTGTCCTGCTCTGTGTAGCTGCTTGAGGAGTTAAGTTTGACTGTGAGTTCTGAGTTCTTGACCTGGCTTTGCCGTTGATTTGCTCTGTGGCTTTCCACAAATCCCTTTACCTTATTCCCTCCAACCTAAAGCCAGAGCATTGGACTCCGAGTTCCAGGACCTGGCAGAACCTCATCCCTGGCTCCATAGCTGCTTCTTCACCTCCTGGTGCAGGCAACATGGGTAGGGGAAAGGTCTCTGGTCTGGGTCAGGAGCTGCCTGAGGTCCAGGTCTGCCACCACACCTGGGTAGCCTTACATGCTCCAGAGCAGTAGGTTCGTCCTGTGTAAAGTGGGGAAGGTGGAGACCGACTGTGCATTGAGGAATTCTTGCAGGTAAAAATGCTCACAGATCAATGGACAAGTGTGAGGCCCCCTGCATGGCTCCCCTGCATGAAGCCAGCTGTGCCGCACAACAGGGCTTTATTAGGTGGTGGTCGTCTCTCCTACATCTTGGGTGCTTGTCAGTTCATTGGAAACATTGAATAGAGCTATGTGGAGACATGGAAAGTGCATGGAAGTGGGAATCAGGAAATGAAAGGGTCTCCCCTCTCTGGGCCTCAGTTTCCTGGGGCCACTGGAATGAATCATCTTTCGGGTTTCTTCCAGCGCCAATAGGCTGGGATTCTGCAGTTGAGATGTATCCAGTAGTGAGGACAGCATTGTGAGGGACCACCACTCCCTCTGTGTCCCTCTGGACCCCTCTTTCACTGTTTCTTTTTTGTTTTGTTTTGTTTTTTAACATGGGCAGGCACCGGGAATCGAACCCGGGTCCTCGGGCATGGCAGGCAAGCATTCTTACCTGCTGAGCCACCGTGGCCTGCCCTTTCACTGTTTCTTGAGGAAAGACAGTCGGCTCTTCCTGTCCAACATTCTCTTCTTTGCATTTTCCCCATTGCCTGTTCCCCCAGCACATATCCGGCCCCTGACCCAGCCAGTCTCAGCCCTGTGTTATTTCCCTGCTGCTCTTCTTGCCTTTGGTGACTGTTGCTGGGCCACCTGCCTTGGTTTCTTCTCCCCCTACACTGCCCCTATCAAGTCTGCTTCTGCGGGCTGCCACATCTCCCATCTCCTCTGCCTAATGTGGAGACGGATATCGGGAGCTTGGCTCCATAGCCTCCTAGCCCACTTCCCTCAGAGGGGAGCATGGAGCTCATCACCACGTGCCCATCCCTTCTCACTGAGGAAGTCAGCCCTGGGATCTTTCAGAGCCAGCCACGACAGGGTCAGATGCTTCTCACTGCAGGACAGTCTTAATCAACCCCTGCTGCTGCAGTGGGGCCCATTTCCCACAGAGGCCCAGGACTGTCTTCTTATATGTGTGGTGTCACAGATACGAAGAGGTGTGCGGTTGGTCCCTCATAATCCATCCCAGGACCTTCACCTTCTGCTTCACTATCTCTTGCCCATCTGCTGATGGGGCCGACAGGAGTGAGGGCTGCTTGGGGGAGACGCAGTGGTCAGACCTTCATTGGCCTGACTGGGCATAGGGGGAGGTGAAGCCTCTCTCCAGCCTCAGCAGTTGCCCGCTGGACTTTCACCTGGGTCTCTAACTGTGGCTATCAAAGAATTCCTCTGTGGTGTGTGAAGACCCTGGATCTTACCTTCAGAGAGTCTAATTCAGGACATCCAGGCTGGAACTCAGGAATCTGCTTGTAAAACCAGCACCCTGGCTGGGTAGTTCTGGTTCAAAGAGACCATGGCCCACCCTCTGGGAAGCCTTGTTTGGTCTAGATCTACAAAGACAAGCTCTTTTTTTTTTTTTCCTTGCTTTTTAAGGCCTCAGAGTCCAGGGTCAGGAAGAAGTGGTCATCCCCCAACCTCACGTCACCACTCAGTCAAGGGCCTCAATGATTGGCTGACTAGGCCTTCAGGTTGCGGTCTTCGGTACTCTCTACCTTGGGCCCCCTGGTAATCCTGACCCCCATTCCCACCCTGCACTGGGCTGGGGTGGTCAGAGTCTCAGGAGATGGGAGGGGCTGATTGGGAGCAGCAGCTGGGAGCAGGAGGGATATTTATTTGCCAAGGGCTGAGACAATGCTGTGATGCCCCTGGCTGCAGATTTTAAGGCCTTCCCTGCCTTTTCTAGACACACTCTGTGATCTGAGCACTTCCCATTCCTTCGCCAGGCTGGTTAGCTCCCTCAGCTGTTTCTAGCCCCAGACTTCAGATGCTGATGGTGGGGAGGGCGTGGGGAATTCAGCACAACCCCTTGCTGGTACCAGACCTCAGCCCAGAGGACGGTGCTGTCTTTGCCACAAGGCACAGGACAGCCTTTCCCGTGGGGAGGGCAGGAGCCGTGGATGCTGTGCTCCCTCCCTGCTGGCCGCTCTGCCACGTGCTCCACACCGTGACTCAGTTCAGATAGCTTTGGGGGGGACTCGGCCACCCCAACCCTCTCATTTTACAGTGGAGAAAACTGAGGTCTAGAGAGGGGAAATGTTTTCCCAAATTCTCACAGAGGACCAGTAGAAAAGTTAACCGTGCAGCTAATTAGTAATTAGTGATGGGACTAGGAGAGTATTTAGTCCTTGCTCCCAGGAATGGGGGCGGGGGGGGGGGGCAGGATGGCAGTTCTTCATCATCCATGTAACTGGTCCCATGCCAGGTGCTTTATATACATCATTTTATTCAATCCTCATGACAAGCTCGTGAGGAACACACCCCAGTATTTTCACATTTTGCAAGATGAGGAAATTGAGACTCAAAGAAGTGAAATTGACTTGGCCAGGCCTCTCCATGTAAGTGGTAGAGGGAGGATGCGAACCTAAGTCTTTCTGACCCTTGGCCTGTGCCAGCACTGTTCAGTAGAAATATAATGGGAACCATTGTCTGTGATTTTACGATTCCAGTAGCCACATGAAAGTAAAAAGATATATGTAAAATTAATTTTAATTATATATATTGTATAACCCAGATATCCAAAAATATTATCATTTCCACATGTAATCAATATAACACATTTATTAATGAGATGTTTTATATTCTGTTTTCACATTAAACCTTCAAAATCTGGGGTGTAATTACACTTACAGCATATCTCGGTTCAGGCTTGTAACAAAGGCCCAAAGGCTACAGGCCCATGCTTTTTCTACTGCTCCATTCTGCTGAGTCACAGAGTGACTTGGCATAAAAATCAGAGCCAACTCATCTGGGCTCTGCTTCCCTTGACCTCCTACTGGTCCCAAGGAACAGATCCTGCTTTCCCTTTGGACTCTTTTAGGCTCCCCTCCCCTTGCCTTACGTCTTGCCCATCTTCTAGCACCCCTCACTTCTCTCCTTCCTAAGGTCTGTCCTAGAGAAGGCTTTGTTGTCAGACAAACCTATAAATAGGTGAGACAAAGGTGACAAATGTTCCTCATCTACATTCAGGCTCTATCTCGTTTTTGGGGGCTCTGTTGAGTGACACCTCTATCAAAACATCTCATTTGGGAATGTCACGGTGGCTTTTGATAAGTGATCAGTCACTCTGATAGCGGCGACAGATGGGGAGCAGTGTGGCAGCATCTAATATACTATGGAGTATGTCTTTTGCAATTGCATAATATTTTATTTATTCAACGTGGCGTGAAATCTTTCTTGAAGGAAGGAAACTATTAACCCTGCCAGACCAGGCTCTTCAAGGCCTGCTATTTTTTTCTTTTACTTTTTTTTGGTGCTTTGAAAGATCTTTTTTTAACGTTTTTTGTTTGATTTTTTTTTTCTTTTTTTTTGTATGGGCAGGCACCAGGAATCGAACCCAGGTCTCCGGCATGGCAGGCAAGAACTCTACCACTGAGCCACTGTTGCCCATCCCTTAACATTTTTTATTGTGAAATATAACATATATACAAAAAAGCAATACATTTCAAAGTACATTTTAACAAGAAGTTATGGAAAAGATTTCAAAGTTTGGTATGGGTTACAGTTCCACAATTTCAGGTTTTTCATTTTAGCTGCTCCAAGACACCAGAGACTAAAAGAAATATCAATATAACGATTCAGCAATCATATTCACTTCTTAAGACTTATCTTCTCTGTTATAACTCCTCCTACACCTTTGATCCTTCTCCTAATCTTTATGGCTTTGGGGGCTCCCTTCTTACTTTTTCATGTTGAAAAGATGTGTCAACACTGTAGGATAGGGGGATGGAACTAGTTGATGTTCTAGAGAGGCTGGCCCTTCTGGGTTTCAGGTTTTTTCTGGTCTAGGAACCATCTGGAGGCTGTAGGTTTCTGGAAAGTAAATTTAGTGCATGAAACTTTTGTAGACTCTCAGATAGAGCCCTAGGTGCTCTTTAGGGTTAAATAGGAATGATGTTGGTTGGGGTTTGGCAAACTATGGCAATTAGCAGTATCTAACTGAAGCATACATTGGAGTAGCCTCCAGAGTAGCCTCTCGACTCTATTTGAATTCTCTCAGCCACTGATACCTTATTTTGTTACACTTTTTTATCCCCTTTTAGTCAGGAAGGTATTGTCAATCCCATGGTCAGGTTCGTCCCTGGGAGTCATATCCCACGTTGTCAGGGACACTTTCACCTCAAAGCCTACTTTTCCCTTAACTTTCCAGCCTCTTTTTCTTTTTTTTTTGCCTTCTTGCTGCTTTCCTACCTGGACTCACAATCTTCCATGCTGTCTTTTACTTCCTCTCCCACTCCAGCATGAGTCAAGCCAGGAACCCTCAAGGAAGTGCTACCACCTCTGCAGGAGGCATGTAAGAGCTGCTCGGCTGAGGCAGCGCCCTTGGGTGGCCCATGAATCTCACCTGGATCCTGGCTCCCGGGTTCCAGAAACAGTTCGCCCATGCAGGGAGGAAAACTAGTCTTCTTCACAGTCCTTGTTCTCTGGATGAAATCACTGTTTCTTGGCCTTTCTTCTCCCCCAATCTCTCCACCCCCTCCCAAGCTCCTCCACCCCTCCCAGATTCTGCTGCCATTTGCTGCTGCCTCTGTCCCTTACTGTGCCAGTCCAAGTGCCTGTGGTCTCGATTTTCTCTCAATTTCAAGTGAATCGAGTAAATTTTATGAAAGGAACAGTCACTAAAAAAGTAAAGGAAAATGCTAACACACACGTAGTTCTGATTCAAAATAAAGGTGGTCAGGTCCCTGATGAGATAGACTAGTTCAGTCCAAGCAGCCTGAACCCCAGCCCCTTGCCCCATTTCAACCTTGTGTCTGGAGCTCCCCACTCTTTTCTCACTGCCAAGGGGTTCCCTTCCACTCTTCCTCTGGTCCTCCTTCCAACTCTTTTGGGGTTGCTTGGCCAAGTAATGTAAGCAGCCAAGCACGGTGAGATGGTAAACTGCTTAAGGCTCTGGGTTGTTACCTGAATTAAAAATACGAAATCGTTAGGCTAAGATAGCCAGTCCCAAGTTTCTCATCAGTAAATGGAAATAATACCTGCCTCAGAGGTGCCAAGGCGTGTACACGAGATCACACATGTGAAAAGTGCTTAGGAAACCTAAAGCCCCACTATGAAATCATTCTTTAAGGTCATCCTGACATGCTGGATAAAGGCCATCTACTAGCACTTTGGGAACTGGTTCAACCCTTTCTCCCTCCATTCGTTTTCCAGTTGGTAAAGGAGAAATACTGCACACGCACATCATCTGTCAGTGAGAGCCTTTCCCTGTTGCTGTTTCTGCTAGATGCCACGTTGATTTCTGCAGAAGGCAAGATCTTATAAGATCTTGCTGTAGATGTAGACCCACCTGATTCCAATTTTAGCTCTGCACAATTTCCTATATGGCTCTGGGAAAGTAATTCACCTCTGAGCCTTAGTTTCCCCTTCTAGCTATAAAATGGTTTGAGGATACCAGTCACACAGAGTTGGACCTGACACTGTCAGGGCTCACAATTGTTCATTCTCTTCCTCATCCCCTCCCCATCCCCATCCTCCACCCAAGTGTGCACTTGGGTGGAGAAGTCTCTGCACTGGCCCCGTGGCTTGGGGTAGACAGTACAGAATCCACATGGCCCTAACCACCATCTCACCTACTTGTCTAGGTGGTTAGACATGTTAGACCTGCTCCAGCAGGACCGATGCTAGCCACCTTTGAGCAAAAACCTGAAAGCACACAGGAGAACAGGCTATTCATATACAGTTCAGGAAAAGGAGAAGAGGAGGGGAGGAGCTGAGCAGGGATGGGATGCTGGGTGAGGGGGGCTGTTCCTAGGACAGCCAAGGGGTCTGCCCATTGATGAAGGAGAGCCAGTGGGAATTTTGAGTGACTTCTCTGTCCCCAAGAAGAAAGATGGGCTACAGATTGCACAACACAGATGAAATGCTCAGAGGGTGTAGAAGGCAATGGTGATTGTTGTGGGATGTCAGGAACAAATACTGTAAGAGAAGCTTCGAGAAGGACCCCAGGCAAGCCGAGAAGGGTGGGTAGGGGTAGGGTGAAATGGCTCTGACAGCTATTCGCACCTTACCCCTTTCTCTGATCTTACGGTAGTACGGCCATGGTCAAAGGGTGGGTGTATCTCTGCCTGCTAAGAAAAGGACACATATTGAACTCCTCCTGTATGTTAGGCACTATGGCAGATTCTTTGTCAGGATTATCTTAATTAATCTTCAAGATAACTCTTGAGGTATCAGTCCCATTTGGGGAATGGAGAAACCGACATTCAGAGAGGTTAAGTAAATTGTTCAAGGTCACTCAGCTAGTAAGAGGCAGAAGCAGATTTGAATTCAAGTCTTTCATATTTTAAAGGTTTTGTTCTTTCCATTAAGCTGTGCAGAGCATTTGGTTCTCCGCTTCCCGGACTTGCTCTCCTTCTGGCCTCTGGGGTTCTGGAATAATTTATATGACATTGATGCTGTGTTCATCATTAGAAGGCTGTCACCAAGGTGACAGGGAACAGTAGATATGGAGCTGTCACAATGTGGAAAAATGAGGCGATGAGGAAGGCACTTCATCACCACCTCTGGATTAGAGGCAGATGCAGATCTGCCTGGCACCAGCCTCCCTGTCATACTGCGCTTCAGCTGCAGTCCCCAAACTTAGCCCCTCCAAGCAAGTGGAAACCAGGCCTCAAAATTCACTTCTGAATTCCAAAAGATAAAGTCATTTTTACAGAAAGGGTCTAGCTCACCATCTTCAGAACCAATAATAGACTAGACCAATGCTTCTTAACATTTGGTGGGGGGGGGGGTGGGGAGGCACAGACCCCACAGAGAATCTGTTAAAAGCTATGAACCTTTTCTCCAGAAAAAATGTACCTATGCGCGCAAACACATTTGCGTATAATTTCAGGTAGTTCCCACACTCTGAAGTCCATCTGTGGGCTTTCTTTCTGGAGATGCTAGGGGAATGAGTTTATGATAAAATTCTGGACCGTATCTTTCCTTCTGACCTCTTCCCAGCCCTGCATGCCTGGAGACAGCAAAGGAAATGTTACACATCAGTGATTGGTTTTCTTCTTTATTTTTGCGGGGGGTTGCATGGTCTAGGAATTGAACCCAGGTCTCCCTTCAGTGATTGGTTTTCAAAAATATGTTGGCACCCTCCTATGTAGGGGAGGGTTGAAGCTACTGGTCAAAGTGAGAGCTTTAAATTACCAGTCTGTTTCAGTCGATTGTGTCCCTCACACCCGTCGCACTGTGGGCTATCTGGACAATCCGGAGCAGCTCTGCATCTGAAAATCTGCCTGGCTTCGAGCCCCTGCAGGAGGTGTTTCAGGGACTTTGGGTTCTCCCCCTTACACGGGGTCTCTGGAAAATGCTTTGAGAAGAGCCCATTGTGGCAAGGCCCTGAGAATGGCCTCAGGAGGTCCTTTCTTCCTTCCCCCCTCGGCCACCTCTGGGAATTTCTGTCCCTCCCTGGAGGGAAGTATGTGCATTCTTAATAGAGCTGCCTAATCAGTTGTTTAAACTAGACATTTGATGCGTAATGACTCCTGGCAGGGACCAGAGAAAGTCATCAGCGAGCTCTGCGGGGACCAGACCTGCCATCGGTGGTCCCCCGCAGGCTGCAGGAGTGGGGAGCGTCCTTCTTGAGGCAGAGCTGGCTGTGGGGACAGGGGCAGGGAGCACAGATCACGGATGGGGAGTGTTTGGAGGTTGGGGAAAGAGAGCTAACACCTCCTTCCCTCCCTCACCTACGCTGCTGCTCCTGGGCACAGATGAATCCAGAACATGAGGGTTGATGGAGCAGGGAGCAAGGAGGTGGGGCGCCTAGTGTCCTTTCTCAGCTCTGGCGGCTACTCGGGCAGGTCAGTCCCATATGCACCCGCACCCGCCTCCCCAGCTGGAGGAGGCGGAGAAAATCCAGCAATACCCAAGGCTTCCCAGTCCCTGGGATACAGCTATTAAGCCAACAGATTGGCTTTTTGCACAGTGTTTTGAGGTCTGGGGAGAGAGAAATATAAGTTACAGCCATGTTAATTATTATTATTTTTATCATTATTGCAGGAGAGAATATTCCCCCTGTTAATTCTCTAGGCAAATGGCCACGAAAATGAGCTAGCATCATCCAGGTCCTGTGCCCAGGAGAGCAAGCCCTGGCAAAATGCAGCCTCTAAATCCTCTCCCTCCAAACAGGCCCACCTGGTTGGCGCTGGCCCTTCTTCCTACTGCCTCACTAGTGCACACACACGCGTGCACGGATACGCACACTTACATGCTTGTGCAGCCCAAGCCACACCCAGTAGACAGAAAGGTGCAGAAAGGTACAGAGCCCCTGGGGCTGTCGAGGGAGCAGGTCTGGCCTTTGAGAAAACTGGCTGAGCTATAGCAGCCCCATGTAAGTTTGGCGCGGGAGGTGGGGTAGAGAGGAAAACACTGCCTTAGGTGTTCTGGGGCTTTTATACTTGCAGAGAACTTTCCCACGCATCATTCTGTAGTCCCTTCCAAGCTGGGCAGTTTCGGGTTAAGAGTGAGAGCTTCGGCGTTAGACAGGGCTGGGCCCCAGCAGGTGCTGGCTGAGTGGCCTTGGGCAAGCCACTCAACTTCTCTGAAACTCTGTTTCCCCTTCAGTAAACACTCCCACTACTCTTAGAGGGTTGTGGTATGAATTAAATAAGAAAAATCTTTCTGAAAAGCCATATGAAGTTCCTGACACATAGTGAGCACCCAAGAAATGGTACCTATTAAGCTTCAAGGCAGATATGCTTTTCAAAAAAATTTTATTTACTTATTTATTAAAAAAAAATTTAACAAACGAACAAAAACATTCTTGACATATGATCATTCCGTTCTACATATATCATCAGTAATTCACAATATCATCACATAGTTGCATATTCATCATCATGATCATTTCTTAGAACATTTGCATCAATTCATAAAAAGAAAACAGAAAAAAATTCATACACACCATACCCGTTACCCCTCGCTTTCATCGATCACTAGCATTTCAAACTAAATTTATTTTAACATTTGTTCCCCCTATTATTTATTTTTATTCCATATGTTCTACTCATCTGTTGACAAGGTAGATAAAAGGAGCATCAGACACAAGGTTTTCACAATCACACAGTCACATTGTGAAAGCTATATCATTATACAATCATCTTCGAGAAACATGGCTACTGGAACACAGCTCTACATTTTCAGGCACTTCCCTCCAGCCTCTCCATTACATCTAAGGCAGATATTCTTATCCCCATTTTGCAGATGAGAAGAAACAGGGCCTCAGTGAGGTTGTCTTGTTACTGGCCGGTGGTGGAGCAGAGATTAGAACCTCTGGATTCCCACCCGGAGCAGATCTCCTCTGCCAAGCACTTTAGGCACAGCTGTTTGCTGGGAGACGGTGCGGTGGGGGTGTGGAACTGGGTACACCTCGAGTTGGCCCTTTGGCCTCTCCTGCCGCTGGCTCTGTCCTCCTGCCTCATGCACATGACCGCCCCTCTAGGGACCTGGGGACTTCTTCCCAAAGGGGTCACCTGGAGGGCACCCATAGCCCTGGCCCGGCCTCTGCTGAGGTGGGGGGAGGGAGCAGGGATGGCTGAGGAGATACTATAGCCAGGGGAGCCTCAGGGTGAGGGATGAAGAGCAAGGATGGGGGAGGGACAGGGACAGGGATGGGGGAGGGACAGGGGAGTTGAGAAAAGAGGTAGAGAAGGGGAGAAGGACACAGGCCCCACAGCCTCCTCAGGAGGGGCTGCAGGCGGGCATGGCCCTGTCCTCCCACTTCCAGAGAAGCTGCCACAGTCGGGACACCTGTCAGCTAATAATCATACGTTTGTTGGCCAGTCCAACTGATAAATGTACGTTTCAAAGCTAATGTGAGTGGAATTTCTGTTAGGTGAATTATATCTCAGGGCTATTCTTAATGTAGGTATGCATGGTATATATGTATATGTTGATGGGTATTTGTATATGTATGTATATATGAATACATTCCATTATATATACACATATACACGTATATAATGGAATTAATAAGAGCACGGGTTCTTACCCCTTACTAGCTGTGTGGACTTGGGTAAGAGGCTTACCTTCTTTTAGCCTCAGTTCCCTCATCTGTGCAATGGGGTTAATAGGCTGTTGACAGAATTAAATGAGGTTATGGGTGGCAAGTGCCTGGCAGAGAGTAAACACTTAATAAAACTTCTTTTTTTTTTGCATCTATTTTTGCTATGCAAGGAATCTTTCATTGCCTCTATTTTAGAGTTGAGGAAATTGAGTCCCAGAGGCATGTCCCCTTATGCAAGCTAGGAGGGCAGGTGCCTTGCCCCACTCATCCCTCTGTTCCTGGAATGCTGTGCAAAGGGTGGGGCTCAATGGCTGAATGTTTGCAGAGTGAAGGGAGCTCCACCCCTTGTTCAGTAGGACCCTCACTTGTTAATATTGGGGTGCTGGACACTGGAATGCAGAGCTCTGGGCTGCTTGGCCTGTGTTCTCCCCATCAGGCCAGGCTGACCTCCTGGAACCAGTGCCACTTGGGAAAGTTGAGGAGGCCCTTGTGGCCCAGGAACCCACCAGCGTCCTCAAGGTCAGTGGGCCTCTCCAGCCACAGCTGCCTGGGGGGCTGGACTCTCCCTCTACTCACTTACAAGGGCAGAGGGCCTTCACCAGAAGAGGGTCCAGAGCCTGGGGTGAGCTCACACCAGACAGACAGCTAGACTGCTTCTGTGTTCTATAGTTTCATCCAAAGCTCTGCTTCATTTAGCACAGATTAGGTGTCATCCCATCCTAAAAATCTCCACGTGGTCTCTTGGCAAGGAATACCTTTTGGTTTCAACATCCTTCTTAGTTCGGAAGTTCTTCCCTCTATCTAACCATATCCCTCCTTTGCTAATTTCTTCTGGTTTCCTGATCTTGGTCCTCAAAGGAAATGGGCAGAGTCAGAGTTGGCTCAGAGCCCCAATCAGGTCCTCTCCCTGGGGCTGCAGGAAAGAGGCATGTGCTGGCGAGTTCTTGGGTCCTGGATGTGACCCGGGCCCCTCCACGAGGCATTTTCTCACATTCTCAGCCCTGGTAGGCAGGCATGGGGGATCAGGGTCTTCAGCGGAGACCCCAGATTCACCAGAATTACTTTCCTGGCTGGAAGACTGGATTGGGCTTTATTCTGGAAGGCAAAAATAGGAAAAGGTCATCAGTTTTGAGAGGTGGCAGGGAGCAGTGTTTTGGAACATGGCCTCTACAGTAAGCCTGTCTGGGATTGCTTCTTGACTCCACTACTTACCCTGTACAGGACCTTGAACAAGTTACTTCGCCTCTATGAGCCTGTTTCCTTATCTGTGAAAAGGAAGTACCGGTGGTTCCTGCTTGAGGATTCAATGAGAAAAACGTATGTAAATCCCGGAGCTCGGTGCCTGGCACATGACACGTGCTGCTGGGAGTGCTGAAGCCCCGGTCGGAGGCCTGGCCCTGAGATACGGCATGTGCAAGTGCCCTGCACACAGCGTTACACGGGACTCCTGCTGGTGAAGAGCTCCCCCAGCCTGCTGCTTTGCAGACCTTAGGCCAAAGCCTGATGTGCTGGGGGGGAGGAGGGAGCAGGCAGTCACAGTCGGCGTCCCCCTGGCACTCAGCAAATGCTTTCATAAAGCAGGAGGGAGACCAGGAAAAGCAAAAGGAAAAGAAAACCCCAGCATATTCTCCTCTGTCCTCCCCCAGCTACGCAGCTCCTGGGGGAACTGAGCTGCATAATACAATGGGATTTAATAAAATGCCTTTAACTCACAGAGTTTGTCTGCTGCCAGTGCCTTAATTAAATTGCCTAATGCTGCTTTGCGATGGCAGCACAAACTCCTGTGTTTAAAGAGCACGGTGTTGCCATGGCGCTCCCCCGACAGGGTGTGCGGGGATGAGAAGCATACAGATGAGGCATGGGGTCGGCCCCTTCCCCGCAGTGTCCTCCCCCACCCCTGCCCGCCCCCCACCCCAACACGCTCACACTCGCAAACACTCTCACACTGACCGGGCTGCTTTTCCTGGGAAAGGATTTAATCGTGACTGAGAATGCTGAGCCCGGGCTTTAGACATGGGAGGCTGGGGGCCTGTGAACAGGGGAGCTCGCAGGGCTGCGGGGGGCTAAAGGCCCTGCCCAGGGCACGGAGGGCCGCTCCCTCCTTCTGCGGGAGGCGCCTCCGTTTACCCCTGGGCACTCTGCAGATATCCTTTTCTAAATGTGCCCGTGCCCGAGAAGGGGTGGGCAGCCCTGCACGGGAGGTCTGACTAGTTTGATGTGAAAGGGGCTATGTTCGGTCACAGATGGAGACTAGAGGATAAGGAAACTCACTTGCGTATGGATTTTTTCCTCCAGGTGCAGCATTTCTCAGGCCTGGCTTCATATTAGAACCATTTGAGGATTTTTCTCCTCAATATCTTGTTCAGAAAAATTTCAAACATACAGTGAGATTGAAAGAATTTCGCAGTGAACAAACCTATGCCCACCGCTTAGATTCCGCTCTAACCTTTTACCAAACTTGCTCTATCCCGTCTCTCCCCATCTATCCATTCCTCTTTCTACCCATCAATCCATCTTATTTTTGGTGCATTTCAGAGTAGATTGCAAACATCAAATATACTTCTCCCTAAATACTTTATGCATATTATTAACTATCAAGTTCAATTTTTGTTTAACTTTTTTTCTCCTTTTGATGTAAAGCTTATACACAAAGACATCCTGGAGAGGTTTCTTTCCCCCCCTCCACTAATACTATGCCTGGATCCCACCACAGAGACTGATTTAAATGGTCTGGAGTGGGGCCTAGTCACCATTATATTTTAAAATATCCCCATTAAATCCTATTATGCAGCTGGAATAAAAAAAAAAAAGAGAGAGAGAGAGAGAGAATGGGAGGCAAATGATTGTCATTTTTATTTTGCCTCAGCAGAGTGGGGAGCTCTCCTGGCCACACCTGGGCCTGTCCCCTGCTAACCCTCCCACACCACTTGTGCTCCCCCGTGCCCACACGTGTGCGTCTGTGTCCGTGTTCATGGAACTTTCAGTGTGGTCCTTTAGGTACGCGTGAGTCCCTTGGTTGTCACGATAGAGTTCTAGGGGGTCTCATCTGCTCGTGTGTATTTCCCAGTGGCAGAATCCATGTTTGTTTCAGATTCTGCACAGATGAGGCCCTCTGAATTTTCTTAGGCTGCCCAGTGCTGTGTGTGATGGGAGCGGCCGGCCGTGAGGGATCCTGGTGATCACAGCTGAGGACAAGGAGCGTGGCAGGGATGGAGCTGGTGATGCTGGCATTGACAGAGGAGGTGCGGTGACCACGCCGAGTCCCTTCCCCCTACATTGGGGTCCCCACCACTGTTGGGTGCAATTCCTGAAATTCCGCAAGGCCGTGTGAGAACCTTCTCTCCCTGGAGCCACAGACGGATGAGGCCCCAGCAGACAGCAGGTGCTGCAGGCTCGGCTGCCCTGTTCCATGGCAGTTTAACAAGACAGAGCTCCGGTATTAAGTACGAGTGGGTCATTAGGAATATTTATTTAAGATGAATAGTTTTAGGAGCCAGCTGGACTTGGGATGCCAGCCATCTCATGATCGATAGAGATTTTATTTGCTGCCTGCGTGGTTTCCTGTTCTCTTCATGCCTGGGATGCTCCAGGAAAGGCAAAGGAAAACTGCTGTGGCTCCTCCCCTCCCTTAACCCCCGGCAGCGGAGGGGAGAAAACCCAGGGGCATTCCCCATCTCTCTTCACAGTACTTAACTGGCACCCCTCTGAATTTTACTGGGCTTCTAAGAGAAGTTTGAGAGTGAGAGATTGGGGCTGCTAGAATGCACATACCTACATGCAAACATACCTAGAAATGGAGCTGAAAAATACCTCTGAAGTAATGGTATCCAACCCTTTCATTTTACAGATGAGAAAACTAGAGTCAAGTGGGAAGCAAATAAAATCTATGCTGATGACAACAAGAAAACTACCCTTCATGTATATACTATCTCTCTTCGTGAAAAGTGATCTCACAGCTGTGATCCGATTGCGTCTTTGGAATGGCCCTTTGAGCAGGAAGTTCCCTGCCTGCCCACCTGACAGATGACTCCTGAGCCCCTTCCCAGATTCTTCCCACTAACAGTGAGCCGAGGTGATACTTAGGTAGCCCTTGCAGTTCATAGTGCGTATTTCATGTGCCTGTTTTCATTCGATCTGTACCACATCTCTGTAATTTTTCAGAGAAGGAAACTGAGTCTCATAGAGGGAAAACATGTTGCCCAAGCTTGCATAATTAATAGGTGGCAGGGTGGGCTCCCAGACCAGTGGCCTTCACCTGCTCTGCCCCACCCATCCATCTTCCCCTCCCGAGGATGGCGTGCCCCGTCCTCTGCACTGCAGAAAATGGGGCCAGCTGGGAGCACTTTTCATTTTCTGCTCTTCCCCAATTATTGCAAGCTACTAAGGTAGAATCATGAAATATAGGTGGGCTTTTTGTCCTTTTTTATTCCCAGATAGTAAAAATCATTAAGGCTTGCTTTTAATTAGTTCAATTTTGAAGCTTCTAAATATTGATTTAACCTACACTCCTTTGTACTAGCTGCAGTCACTGAATTATGCCTGTTATTGATCGCAGATGGAAGCATTTCATCCACCGGGCTCTGGGGCCCTGGTGGCCACCCCTCCTTTAGTGGGTGCAGGGGGCTCTGAAGGTGTGGATGGGCTTGGAGGGAAGGAGATTTGCCAGATGGAAAAGGTCTTCCCTTGAAGTAGGGCTGCTCAGTTTAGGCCAGGGGCCAGTTCCTTTCTCTTGGATTGGCCCAGGTCCAAGGAAGCTTGAATCAGAAGTCCGCTGGCAGTCTTCCCATTCCATGCCAGGGCTTGAGATGCGGGCTGGAGAGTAGAGGCTGGGGGAGGGCACTGTGGTCAAAGAGTTTCGAGCACAGGATTGAGCACCAGCCAGAACCAAGTTGAGCCCTCGTTTTACCAGCTGCCTGTTCTTGGGTGAAAGACCTAGCACCTCATCTGTAAAATGGGGTTAGGAATTCCTCTGTCAGTACCTTACTGGGGGCATTAAGTGTGATCACTCAGGTTAGGCAACCAGCCCAAGGCCTGGTTCACAATCAATGTTCAGTTAACAGCCACCATTATTATCATTCCTCCCACTGGGAAATAAGGACAGGACTTGGAGGCTACTTTCTCTTGGCTCCATGACTTGTTTGCTGCATGATCCTGATGATCTTGGGCAAGTCATAGAATAGCCCAGGCTCTCAGCATCCGGTCCATTACGTGGGGGCGAGTGTGGCCTTGCAGGGCTATTGTGAGAATCACATAGGATTGTGGATATGGAAGAACAATTTAAACAGCAAGGTGCGTCGAGGTCTAACCTATGGTCCGTCTTGTTGCCTAGCCCCTGAGGACGAGCAGTCACCATCACACACAGCACTGGGCAGCCTAAGAAAATTCAGAGGGCCTCATCTGTGCAGAATCTGAAACAAACATGGATTCTGCCACTGGGAAACACACACGAGCAGATGAGACTCCCTAGAACATGATACAAATAGCAGTATCATGTCCAGTCCTTTCTGGCCCTGGCCTGCAGCTCCAGCCTCTTCCCTGCCTCTCCCACACCCCGAGGAGCTAAGGGTAGCCATGCTGTACTAGGAATTCACTTCACACTCTCTCTCGCCAGGACCCTTGCACTGTTGTGGCCCCTCTCTGCAGAGACTGCCTTTCGCCACCTATGCTTCTACTAACCTACCCATTCCGGCAAGGCTTCCCCTATGAATTTGTTTTTTATTATTATTAATTTATTTATTTATTTTAAAAAATTAACAAATGAAATAAAAATTAACATAGATAATCAGTAATTCACAATATCATCACTTAGTTGCATTGAATTTTTTTTTTAAAGAACTTCATTGAAGTATAATTTGCGTACCATGATACTGACCAGTTTTAATGCCACTTCCTTGATATTTAGTAAATTTCCTCTCTGAATTTTTACCCAACTTCCCACATGAGGCAGGATCATGTTCTTTTCTCTAGATTTTGCCTCTGTTGCTCTTGGTAAATACTTCTGTGACAATTTTTGTCATACTCTGGTAGAGTGTTTGTTGTGTGGGTTTTTTGGGTTTTTTTATTTTTTATTTTTACCGGACTTCCTGCCCTATAACTCTGTATCCCGAGCTGCTCACAATGCCTCTCCACATTCAGACTCTATTATTGTTAGTTGAGTTAAGAGTTTCCTCTTAGCAGGGACGGGGAGGGAGTGGATGGGGGCTCTGCATAGTTGGATCTCATCTGTCAGGGTAACTCTAAAATGCTTATTGTGCACACACACAGTTTTAATTGAGCATTTCTGGGCGGCACTGTTCTAGGTTCATAGCCTTCTAATCTCAGCCAGAGGAGACCTTTATGGTTATCTAGCCCAGAGATGCTCAACCCTGAGCGTGCATCAGAATCACGTGGAGGACTCGTTAAAACTCAGAGCTTCCGAATCTGCAGGCCTGGGGTGGGCCTGAGAATCTGCATTTCTGACAAGTTTCCAAGCAGTACTGCTGGTCTGGGGACCAGGCTAAGAACCATTGCTCTAACCCAACCCCTTCATTCCACAGACGAGGGAACCAAGGCCCAGGGAAGGGGACGTGCTCCAAGATTTGTCCCAAAGCCAGGACTAGAACCCAGCCCTGTCCTGGCCTCTACCACTCGGTTCCCATTGCCCGACCTTCCCTGTATCCCTCTCTCGGGGCTTTGGAGAAGCTGGATGAAGGGTGGAGAAGGTAGGAAAGAGTGTCTGAGAAATACTTTGCATAGACCTGAGAAGGAACTAGGGAAGGGAGAGGCCAGGGGAGCTGCTGAGGACTGGAGAGGGGGAACCTAGAGGAGAGAGGGCCATAGGAGGAGCAGGGAGGGAATGGCAGGAGCAGGCCTGGAGGAGGTTGCGAGGACTGACAGGCCATTCTCACTGCAGTTAGGGGGGGACGAAACCAGCACCGGGGCCTCAGCTGCAGCCATTTATCTCGCCGCCTGCCTGAGACAGCTGACAGAGGGAGAAGGCGCGAGCCCGCGCGCAGACCCACGCTCCTTCCGCCGCGTGATTTATCTCTGAGCTTCATCTGGCAAACTTGCTGATGAAACGAGTCTCCTTTTCTCTCCGCCTCATCAATTTTCATTCTGATTTCATTTTCCTTTTCCTTTAGAAGAGGTTTGGCCTTTCTCCTTGCCTAACGGATCTGCTCCCCATTCGCTCTGCCTTGCTCCTCTGCTGCTCCGGCCTGACCCCCTCCCCCACCCTCTCCCAGCTCCAGCACGTGCCCTGAGGGTCCCTCCCACTGCTCCCCAAAGGCTGTGGTGATGGAAGCCCTGGGCTCTTCATCTAGCTCCTCATTCACCTCGTCATCAGAACCGGACTTGCTGTGGGTATCTCCCTCTCTTTTAGTTGTGGGACCACAAAGCCACCGCCCTGCCCTCTGGCAGTACCCAGTCTAAAGGGAGAGGATGTAACTATCATAATGGATGTGGCTTCTCAGAGGACAAAGGAAGGAGCAAGGGAGCGTGTGATTGTGGGAAGAGGTAATGATCAGGGAAGACTTCATAGAGGTGTGATAGGAACTGAGAGTTCAGAGATGGGAAGGAATTCCCAGAAACACAAGTGAGGAAAGGGATTTCTGGGCCAGGACCCTGCATGTGCAAAGTGTGGGAACATGAGTGAGATTGCTTGCTTCTGTCTGGAGCCTTCCTTGCCGGCGCCCTGTCCTTCAGCCTCACTTTCAGGAATCCATTCTGTGGCTGGGGGAGGAGCAATAAAGAAGGCTGCGGGGTCTGCCCAGCACCCCCATCTGATTCCCTTAGTAAGGGCAGGAGTTATTATGAGGAGGGAGACTGGAGAAGCTCAGGATCACTAGCTGGGCTTACCCGCCCTCTGGCTTGTGAGTGGCTGGGGTGGAAAGTCTGTGGGACGGCTAGAATTCTGCTAGGCGGGTCCCCCTCGACCTTCCAGAGAGCACCCAGGGAGACAGAAGAGCGGCTGCCCAATCAGGAGGATCTGGGTTGTTTGGGGGTGAGAATTGTGACAGACATCAGTGACCTATAAGTGAACTGGGTCCTGGAGCTGTCCTGAAAACTAGAAATGGGCCCTAGTTGTTATCAGGAGAGGGCGACCTTACAGTTGACATCAGGAAAGGGTGCTGCTGTTGGAAAGGAGCTGAGTCACTGCTGTTGGAGGCTTCTAGGAAGAGGTGTGGTGGCCACAGGACCCTTGATGAAGCCACTGCTGACCTAGTTGACAGGGAGTCTAGAAGCTGAGACCAGAACCAGCCAGAGAAAGTGAATGTGTCTCAGACAAATTGAGATAGATAAAAAGGGAAGAAAATTGTATTGAGCACCAGGTACTTGACAGACATCATCTTTTTTGGATTTCTAGGAGATAGGTTCTCTCCCATCTTAAAGATGAAGAGTCTGAGAGAGGATGCTCAAGGTCAACAGTTGGCCACAGGATTCCAGTGCGGAGCTGACTCAAAAATCACTAGGCTGAGCTCTCAAAGGCCTCAAAGGCTCTCCAGGGCGGGGGAGCCTGAGAGAGCTCCAGAGGGTGAAGACCATCGTAGGATGATGTCAAATACAAAGGCAGAAGTTCAGAGTGACCAGGGAAGGGCTAAAGTGACCATGGAGTTGCCAAAACTAAGGGTGAAGGACCCACGGTATGTTCTTAGGAAAGCCAGGAGCAGTTTGTCTCCTTCCAGTTGGCAAGGCAAAGGGCAGAGGAGCCTGAGCCAACACTGTCCAAACATCTGGTCCACCTGGTCTTGGAGAGCTCTGAGACAACCAGCCCCCCCTCCCTCCTTGCCTTGCCTTTATTTTTCCTCC